>JADDOH010008584.1:0-50000 GCA_016648135.1 Agrypnia vestita | reverse complement strand
AAAACCTAGAAATTAATCGTCAAAAATATACCTGCCTCCAGAACAAATAAAATCGACGTAAGAAAATATGAATATCGATTTATTATTTTTGAAGTGACTTGAGTATTAAATAATGTAGGTATTTGTAATTTTTCCGCACATTAAAAATATTTTAATGTATTTTAAAATAATTTGTACAATTTAATATTTAAACTCAATGATTTAAAGTTTTTAAGGCAATTATAAAATGTACAGATTAAAACAATAATCGATTTAAACAATGCTACTCTATCAACAGATGATCGCAAATTGCAAATGATTAATATTTGACAAGCAAAGAAGCAAATTATTCGTTGGAATAAACAAAAAATATTTAGCAATGTTAGCAGATATGGGACTAGTAATAGAGTTGTGTCTATAGCAAACGTATTTTACAAAAACAACACTACCGTAAAGTAACGTATGCATACAGATCTCATAAAGAAATTAGACCTTTCAAAGAATCTCGCCATAGTACGAAAAATAACTAACAACTACATAAAACGCGCAGTCGTTAAGATTGGGCAAATGTAATACGGCTTCCGTAGGAAAATATTCAATTCAGCACTAATTTTTTGTAGATATAGGTAACAAATTTGAAGCGAGCAAACAAATAAAATAGGAGAAGCATTGATATGAAATTATTTACAGAAAAACTCTAAAATTAAAACTATCTGTAGAGATCGATTACGGACATAATTTTAAATCGTCTTTTTCATAAGAAAAGAATAATCGAATTAATATTTATTTCCCAGAATCTTTAATTTAGCTTTTTTTAATGTAATGTAGCTCTTTTTGCCAGTATGCGTTGCACGCCACTGATATGTGTATACATATTTAACTAACTGGTTTGAAAAAAATCATTATGAATGCGGTTTTTCCGAATTTACGAAACCGGTTTGTTAAATATGCATTTATACTCAAGTAGTTATTATAAACAAAATTCATTAAAATTTTGAACAAATCTAAGAAGATATATCTCAATGACATATTTATGTAGATTTCCAGGACCGGAGGAAAATTATAGGGAAAGCCAAGAACCACCTAGGTTTGGAGAGTTAATATTGATGAATATTTTAGGATTTACATGATTTGAAAGTAAAACACAGAAATTTATTTCCAAATCAAAAAATAATATTATTCCTAAATAAACAATTATTATAGCATTATAATAATTCTGGTTATTTATTAAAACTTTTTCATGGTAATTTTATTTTGCCTTTTCATTTTTATTAACACTTCTTTAACAAAGTATTGTTTGTACTTAAGATATAAAAAATAATACAATGACTGGCATGTTTATTTCTGCAAAAAGTCGATAAGAAAAATATTTATTACTGAAATTTGTGCAATTTCAAAGTACTTACTCGTATTGCAGAAAACTCATAATAATTATAATACGGTACTCAGGGTTACAGGAATATTGCAAGAAGTATACGATTCTAATTAATTAACACGCTACTACAGCTTTGCGGATTAATATAAAAATATATTTGTTCATAAGATTATGTATGAAGATTTTGCAATATTGCTCCATTTTTAAAATTTACAAATATTGCCTACCATAAGCATTAGCAATTCTTGTATAATTCAAACTACACAATTTACACTCAGAAAAAATTGCAGATTTCTACACGTTACTTAAAGTGTAACGATTTGGTGTAACGCCATTAGATTTAATATAAAGAATATTTTTAAGTAATATGTCACTTTGTACTAACATTTTTTTTAAATAAAAGGATATTATTGAATGAAAAACATTACATTAAGAAAATAATTTATTTTTCACGAATACAATACGTATTTTTAAATAAATTTATATAGTAAATTAATTTTTAAATATAAATAAAACATAAGTGATAAATAATAATAATAATGGGGGAAAAGTTCTGTGCATTTACTGTATAAATATGCCCGGTAAAATATGATATACATAGGGAATATCTTAAATTTCTCATAAATTGTTTGGAATTCGGAATATACCCGGAACTTATAAGTTAAAATAAAATTGTTATTATTATAAGGCAGGTAACTGGTGAGATTCGTAATAAAGGGATTGGAGAGAAAATTGTTTAAAATTTAGAAGAGTTGGGATTAAATTAGTACTTCGAGCTATAAAATATAATTTTTTTTTACTTAAACGTTTTTTTACAATCAATATTTTTATTAATTTAAATTAAATAAATTATTAGCAAAATAAATATGTTAATTAAATAAAATATTAGCAGAATAAATATGTATGTAGGTACTCAAATATATACTATAAGGATATTTACGCAGAATCCATAATTTATAACAAAATTATTTTCATGTAAAGAAGGTACTTAATATGTGAGATTTATATTTATAAAAAGGGTTAAAATTGTTAAAATTCAAGAGTGTGATGAAATTTAGAGATTTAAGTAACGTCACAGGATTTGATTGATTAGTGCGGAAATATGTTTTAGTTTTTTTTATTATTTAATTCTGGCTTAAATGATATTATTTGAAGGTTTAATTAATAAAAAAATATAATGTAATACCACAGTTAAAAGGTAAATAAATCAAACAACAATCTAAGATTCAAGGAAACTGGGTCCAAAATGTACAGAAACATAATAAGAAGGATTACGTAACAACGGTGCGTGTAAAGATAAATACTTTTTTATGCATATAAGGTAGGTAAGGTACCTACTACGAAAAAATTGGAGGTACATAGGTTATCACGAGAATGATTATCGACGAAGTAAAATAAAATAAAAAGTATATTCAAAGAAATAAAGGACGAAGTAAAAAAAATTAAAAGTATATTCAAGGAAAATTAATAAAACTTGGTAGGATCTAAAGAAAATTATAAATATTACAGAATTTCCGGAAATATAATAAATACCTACACGTGCTTCAGTGTGTTGACCAACATTTGATTACCAAAAATCTTGATTCTAAAAAGAACCATGTTACAGGTAGATCGAATGTTTGCACAGAAGATGGTAGAATAATTGTTGGCACTTTGCATCAATAGAAAAATAATTCAAAATTGATTTATTATGTAAATTGGTATTTTATATAAACAACTTCTAAAAAGGAAGTCGATGAAGTGCCTTGGTAGTGGTATCCCCAGTTGACCTATTCACCAGTCATCACCTCAAGGAATTCTGCAAAAAAACGGTTAGGTATTCCGGTTATTTAAATAATTCAGGCTACATGTGTGTAGGTATGTACACTGTTTACAGGATGCGGAAAGAGGTGAGATCATTTTAATCATAAGTTTAGATTTAGATCAAAAGTTTAAAATGTCCAATGAACTGGAAGCCAATTTATTTACGGTGGTTTCTGTTATAGAAACCATAGATAAATAGAGTATAGACTGCTTCCGTAATGCACTCTCAATTATTTTAGGAATAGGGCACTACATTAATAATACGATTTTATTATTACTAAAAAAAAAATTAAAGTAAAAGCGTGACATTTAATTGGTACCTACTTGGTAATTGGAACGCGGATCGTATAATCCCTACTCAATTAAATATCCCATGGTCATTTTATGTAATATGTATAATTTTTTTATAACTATGTATTTTAATTTAGAAAAAAATTGCAAAGTGAAAACTTAGTATATGGCTAATGTAGGTACTTTGTAGATATTTCCATTCAAATAATTTATTGAATTTAATTTAAATGCTTTTTCCAAATAAATGAAATCAGATTTATTGTAATTGAAAAATTAAATGTGTAAATATTTACACATACTAAATTATTCAGTTTTTGTTTCACGAGCATTCCAGATAATTCTAAATAATTTTCATTCAGCTTTTTCGTTGCGGAATGTGATGCTGAAACCAAGTACGAAAACCAGAAAAAATGAGTCATAAAAATTAATAAATGTTGAATAATGCGTGTTACTATTTTGAATGTAACTAAGGTAGGTACCTATAAATTTTTTTATAAATAATGCTTTCAAAATGCTCACGGTATGTTAATTATTATTATTCTACGTTTTTAATAAAAGATAATAATTCTGAAACTAACTTGTAACCTGGGGATTAATTTTGAAACTGACTTGCACTGCCATCTACCGCCTGTTCGTAAAATTATCATTTACAAAAGGTTTTTATATCTCATTTCTCAACCTCGCAAAAATAGCTTTATAATTTTATATTGTATTTATTTAAATAAAAGTTAATCAAATATGACAGGATACAATTTTCGAAAACATCTTAAAATTCATTACTCAGGTGCTGTTGGATAAAAAATGTAGGTATAAAGTTTATTTTTGATTCAATAGTTTAAAAGGTTAAATTTCATAGTACCTACACCTAAATAAGTAGGTACCTAATGAAATCGTTAAAATTAGCAATGAAATTGTTGTACTACTTTTTGCAATGATAGCTATTTGGTCAGACAAGGTTGAAATTAAACAATCGGGACACAAAAATCGTATTTTAATAACCTTCTCGTTTTTGTAAAAAAGCTTTTTTGTACCTACCTACCTAGGTACTTCATTTTATTTTATTTTAATCTCCATTATCAGTTTTATTGCAAATAAAAATAATTATAATTAAATATGTTACCTACTTGTTTTAATAAGTTTACCGAGCTAAGAGCAAGAATATATATAGGTAGTATAATACGTCTGTGATTTTATATTTTTAAGTACATTACAGCCTCTATGTGAGTTACTGATATCAATAGTGATTTATGTTTCAAACTCATTTATTTAGTATTGGAATTTATTCAGATATGATTAAAAAACTAACAGGAATTTCGTGAAATAAGAAATATTTATCTATATAACATGGCCCACTATTGATATAATTGACATGTTTATAAATTAAAAATTTGTTTTCATTTTAAAATATGAATATTAAAATATATTTCAAAATTTACCATCCCAGTCAACGGTACCAGAGCCGTCAGAGTCAATTTCTTCAATCATCATGTCCAGATCACTCGCTGTAATTTTGTCGTCTAATTCTTTGAAGATTTCCCTGAGGACATCTGTTGAAATGTAGCCGTTACCTTTAACAAACACTTGTAATTGAAAATCGTCCCAAAACAAAGCGCTTTCATAATTTTGGCAAGAGATGTCGCTTTTATTTAAACTGGTAGAATTATAATTTTTGCTTGTTTCGATACGTTATTGATAAAATATAAATTTTTAATTAAACTCACGTAGAGATAGTACAGTTTATGTTTTTCACCCAATATAATGGTTAACATTTACTTTAAAAAATACGCAATATATATTTTCGATTACAAACCTTCTTTATCGTACAACCTGAAGGCTTCTCGCAACTCTCGCACTATGGCTTCCTGGTCTTCCTCTTCTTCTGTAAGGAAGTTAGAGGCCAGGCGACAGAACTCCTCAAACTCCAATTCGCCGGACCCTAGAATAATATTCGATAGAGTTCAATTTTAATTTAAAATAATATTAATTTGTTGTTTCTTGTACGCGTGCTTTTTAAGGTTTCAAAATATTTATGTATTTAAGAATGTTCTGGTTTATGTCTTCATGGTGTTGGTGTTTACGAGTAGGTATAAACACACGACGAAACAATACGTGTCGTACACACGGCTTACACATACTAATTCGAATGTCTTTCTTAAATACAAAGAGGTAGGTACACGTATAAACATGTTTTGTTAGTCCTATATTTTTATGTTTATAGCATTGACATTGTGGTTGGATATAATTATTCATTTGAGAAAACTTACAAGCTATAATAAATAGATTAAACAACACTGATTGTTTTTAAACGTCTACTGGTTTGATAAATAGATTAAACCACACTGATTGTTTTAAACGTCTACCGGTTTGATAAATATTATAAAACAACACTGATTGTTTTTAAATGTCTACCGCTATCGATACCGTGTCTACTGTATCTTTGTTTTCTCAAATTAATGTTTTCTTAGGTTGATTAACATTTCGTTGCCTCGCGCACGCGATATAATAACTGCGTGTTTTTGTTAGGATGCTTCGAAATTTATATTAAATTTCGTGGTTATTATTTGTGAGGATTCTCAAAATATCTGCAGTTCAATTGTTCTCGTAATATAGGTTAATTGAGAAATATATTTAGTTAGTTAATTTGAAGTTAGTTAAGTAATTTTATATATTATTAGGTTATAAGAAGTTAGAAGTAATTTTAGAATAGTAATATTTATAATAATTAAGTAATTTTTAATGAACTACTTTTATCAATATGACGTACACATGCATAGGGGGCGTTATGGAACCCTACATATTTAGGTATATAAGTGCGTACCAACCATAAAAATCAGAGAACTTGTACGAATACATATAAATATTGCTATCAAGGTGACTTTATCTATGAGAAGTTGTAAATCGCGCAGTTCGGGTAATTCGGTAAATGATTCGGATTGGGATGGAATATAAATAATTTCAAAAATTTTATTTCCCTCACAATTGAAACCTGGTTTCTAATTATTATTATACCCGAATAAGAGTGAATAACCTATAAACATTTACTGCAAGATCTCGACTTTTATGGAATATTATGTCAGAAAGGTGAGAATGTAAAAAAAACGTTATTTTTAAAGAAAAAGTATGTTACTGTTATTATATTTTTTAATATGTTCATATGTATATGATTATAAATAAAGTATTTCAAATAGGTTTATTTTTAATCTCATTTTCAATTTTGCTTATCCCGTGGTTATGCCCGCTCCACATTGGCGGATCCAGTATTGCACGCCGAACTGAACTACGCTGATATAAACTCATTATTATTATTACGTTTGATAATCAGAATTCCACTGTAATACATTATTATATAATAATAAAAAAATCCAAACATATGTTATTTCATAATAATATATTGCTATGTATGCTTATATCGTATGTTGGTTAGGTGGATCTAGCATTTCCTTCAATTCATGTTTTATTAGATATAATTTAGATATACAGGTATTTTACATCCAGTTTTAGTTGATTAGTATCAAGACTTGCCTACTAAATGATTATGATTTCGAACAGTTTCGTGAATCGTTTGACAAAGAAGTGTGTCAATTCGAATTTATTATTATTTATATTGAGATAAAACTGATTTATGGAAAAATTTGTATATTTTTTACCATCTTCATCGACTTCTTGAATGATTTCCTTTAGCGTGTCATCGTCCAACTGATGTCCCAACATCTCTAGAATTGTCCCCACCATGTCTGTGCTGATGACACCTTTTTTTTCCTGGTCAAAGGCGTCGAAGGCATTCTTCAGAACTAAGAAAAAAGTCATCTTCAGTACCTATTCTGCCTGTTTAAGAAAACTACAAGTTGCCAAGTAGACAAATAAAAAAATATATACCTACGTATCTACTTATTTTAGAATGTTTAAAAATATTTGAATTTCGAATAATTCTAGTTTTAATATTTAAAAAAATAATATCCTACACATCAATAAATATTTGATTTTTGAAAAATAAATGATTTTTCAAAGTATTTCCAATTGTCATTTTTTCATTTTAAAGGATGGTGTTACTAAATTTACTTACGCTTAAGCTGCTCCTTGTCCAGTACCTCCTGTTATCCAGCATCATATAAAATAAAATAAGGGTTTTTACTGAAACTGTATATTAAATAATTAATCTCAATCGAAACGTGCAATCGATTAGATTATTTTAGTTAGTATTAAAAGAAATAACGAAAGCAAGAAATTATAAACCAATCATCGAATGAAATAAAAAAGTTGAGGCTTTTCTTCGCTGGCGATTCACGGCCATTATAAAAATTCACCAAGTTAAAAAAATATCTATCGAACAAGGCGAATACTCTGAAATAGTACCTACTTATATAGAAGCTCCTAGCCTTGAATCAAATTTTAAAAAAATACTTAGATTTCTACTGGTGTCTTACCTCGATTATGTCTACTCCTGTATTTGAAATACAGACCAATTATAATGGTTCGATTTAATTTGTACTTAACGGTCACCGATTTTTTTTGAAAAGTTGTGTATCACAATGCATTTATATTTTCGACTTTTGGATGTTTTTTTATTTGGGTGGTAATGCCTTTGAAATTTTAATACATTTATCGCCAAATTAAATATAGCTGTTAATGGATTAAAGTTAAGATTTAAAAAAAAAATTTTTAAAAAAGTACTCAGTACGCTAAATATCTCAGAAACGCATGTCACTATTATAAAATAGTATGTTATGATATATGTACACGTGAACGTATTGTTTGTTTTTGATTGTCTAAGTTTGATAAAGAATTAATTTGTTTTATTTTTTTTGTACCTATTCTAAGATATTTACTCAGAATCTCATATTTTTATGGAAACACAAACTTTTTACAACACGCAATTAAATGTTGTAACTACCAGGGACCACAAATCTGTTGGGCCACAAATCTGTCAGGGGTGAACCCTATTAAATTCATCTTCTTCGTCTGCCTATTCAATTTCCTCTTCTAAACACGAGCGCTGGCTTCTATACAAATAAAACTATATATCGTTTTGAATTTTTGATTGAAATCTGAATTAAGAATTTCTCTAAAATAAAATAAAAAAATATGAAACTATTGTAGTTATGGAGCCACATTCTGAGATTATACAGTTTAAGTTTCTCGCATCCTTTGAAAGCAGCAGAAGATTAACAAAAATCTTCTTCATAATGAGTTCTATTCACAAGGGATCATATTCTTCATAAGGGATCATATTTTTCGTTACAGAAGAAGCATCTGAAGTACACGATTGCCGTTCATTTGATGGATGTTATTAGAATTCTTGACTTATTCGAGTGACTTAGTATCTCTTCTTTGGTTATGTGGTCAACCCAAAAGATCATAATGGGAAGTCGATATATCTTCGGCCTTTTAATGAAGATTTATCGAACATCTTTCTTCATTCTTTTCAATTCTTCGCTTTTTTAAAAGGGCTTCTTATTCTGTGGCTTTATTTATTCATTTTAAATTCTAGGTTCCGGTCCTCCATTAGCCAGGATCTAAGATACTTCTTCTTTTTAGACATTAATACTATCGATTGCCATTGACAAATGAACATTCACCTTAAAATTACTGATTACTATGAACATTGTTTTTCGAATATTATTCTTATATATAAGCTTTTCTTATGGTATTAACTCTAATATTAAGTGATATCGAGTTCATACATTCACAACTCAACATTATTATGCATACGCATAAATAAAATATTATAATTAATTCAGATACTCTATTGAATTATAAATATTCTAAAGAATTATATATCTTAACTTTCTTCTAAAGTCATAACAATCTTATAAAAATAAATTGATAAATAATGTAGTTTTATTCGTTGTAACTTAATTATTTAACGCTATTAATTTATGATGATATTTTTTCACTTTCACAAAACATGTGCACTTTTAATTTGAACTACCTCTTTCGAAGAGGAATATTATATTTTAAAATTGTTCCATATTTATTTAATCATACACATTCAGTAGGCACATTTTTTATAATTTGTTAAATTAAAAATATTCATTATGCGACTGGTTCACTACATTCTAAAAAAATGGTTAAAAAACGTACCATTGGAAAAAATTCACACTGGTTCACTGATCAATGAAAGCACTGACGGTAACTCCGCTGAAGTTAGGATTGTCTATCTGAGGTGTCCTACTGCAGGGGAGACTGTTATATTGACAGCCAATGTCAGGTGCCGCGTGTCTGGAATTCGCAGACGAATTCCGGCGTACCCAGAATCTTCAGCACCGGTGTTGGGAGAGTGAATCAGGTAATTGAAGTTTCTATTCTCTGATATCTACCTGGATGATCCCAAGCTACTTTATACAATCTACACTAGGATCTGATCCATTTCACCAGATGTACCGATCTGTTTCACTTAATAAATTAAAAACATGTAATAAATTAAAAACAAAAATAAGTAAATGTTTATAAACAAAGTTCAATCCAATCCAGTCCGGGTCCAACATATCGTATCAAAATATCCATATTTACAATATTTTATTATATAATGTCTAATTTTATAAAAACTGTTTTCTAAAAAGTCAACAATATTAAGAATTATTGAAAATAATGTGTATATATACATGATGACTCATAGCTAGTAGCAAATCCAGTACCCTATAGGGCGTTAATTAATAAATAATAAAAAATAAAAAAAACTCGACCAACTATCAATAGTTTGCTTGAAAATTTTCGACTGATTATCAAAGCAGGAATCCACCTGTAATGTTTTCGCTAGTAGCTATGTGTCACCATGTATATATGCACATTATTTTCAATAATTCCTAATATCTTTGACTTCAGTTTTTAGAAAATTATATATTATTTGAATACTTAATACAATAATTTGGACCCGGACATGATTGGATTGAATTTAGTATTAAAAAATTTACGAATTGTTTTTAATTTATTTCACTTAACTTTTTTAAGTGCATTAAGTGCATTTTTAATTACAATGATAGTATTAGGTATACTTAAGTGAAACATATCGGTACATCTAGTGACACGGATCAGAATCTTAGTGTAGATTGTATAAAATAATTTAGGATCATCTTCTTTGTTATGTTAATTGTAAATATAAAAATAAATTGAATTGTAATTTAATGTTCTTGAATTTCTTTTTTTATTGATATGTTAACCGATTCACTATTTTATAATTTACTCAATTCCTTTTTATGAGATATCTTTTAAAATACTACAACCGTAATTTAATTGTTTTTAATAGCAACACAACATAAAATAAAAACTCTGAATATTTTTTCTTAGTTTTCATAGCAATACTGGAAAAGTGGTTAATTTAATATTCGTCTTCGCTGAATGTCATTATTGTAAAACTTAATATCCTAAAATTAAATACGTGACGTTATAAACTCTTAATATCTTTCACGTTAACATGGAAAAAACTACAATATTTATTAAAAATTAACGGTATCAATTAATCAGTCTAACGTAGCATAAAAAAACCTCATCTGGATTCAGATTGGGTTGTTCTAACCAACTCCTACCTGAATCCGTTTCCACCCCTTAATTCACTTTGTTGTCTAAATCTATCTTTGAAAGAAGTATTAAATTTATATATTTTAACTAAAAATGTTAATTGGATATTATAAAAATCAATATATATCAAATTGTTCTCCGGTAAGGAAATGTTCCAGGTACGTATCCCAGTGAATTTCTAATTCTATTTCTTTATTTTTGTCTCTTTCACCGTAATATAATGTTATTGTTAAATTTTTCACGGCTTTAAACATGTTCAAAGATTCAAGAGAGTTGATTTAAATCGGCAGTTTATCCCTGGCTGACAGACGGTCATCCGCTTGGATTAATTTCGGTATTGATTGATTACCGTTTTTGATGGCGATCCATTCCGTGCATTATAACGCTTCTTCTAGACTGTTAATAGCTAAACGCAGTCCAAAAAATTTCGCTTAAATAATATGTTATATATTTTATATTAAAGCGTATAAAATATATAACATATTGTAGTAATCACTCACGTGTCATGCTTCTTGACAGACTGAAAAGTTTTTAGATGAATATTTTGTTTTGAAAAAAAAAAACTTTCCCTTACGTAATAATTTCCGTTACGTACCTACATGTATGTATATTGGTATGTTATTGCTATGCGAACGTTGAAACATTTAACCCTAACCCATTCTCGCTCACCATATAGGGGCCATTCAAGTATTACCTAAGCAGAATTTTAGTAATTTTTAACCCAGCCCTTGTCAGCGAAAGTAAGCAAAGATCTTACCCCCCCTCCCCTTTTCAGCGAAAGTAATAAGCATTGGTAAATTTTTTACAAAATCTGTTCCAGTTTTTTAATTGCTATTCATGTGCCTACCTACCATAGTTATGAAGTCTATGACAATGAAATAAGCAATTTATAAACTATATAGGAATTTAATGCGCATTTAATATTTATTCAAGCCAATCATTAACACAAAAATTAAATATTATATTATTAACATATAAAAGATATTTTTTTATATTGTTCTATTTAAAAATTTAGTAAATTTAATTTAATCATCCTCAGTCCAAGGTACTTGAATCCACAACTCTCGAAGTCTTCAATGATATTGGATGTTTGCTGTTCGACTTTTTGTGTATGCTCACTTCTGTGTATAATAAAAATACGTAAATAAATAAATATTGCTTACGTGATCGCCATCCAGACCCCCCCGTCCCCCATGTCATCAAAAATAAGCAAAACAAAGACCTCCCCACCCCCCTTTGCTGCTTACGTAATATTTGAACGGCCCCATACGTTTGTGTACCTGTTCAAAACGTGATGTTATCTTAATATCTTATAACTTATTTATAATATTTTAATTATAAATAATTATACTATAAATATAATAATTTATAATTTTTATAAATAACTATACGGTATTTGTGAACTATAAAAAAGTAAAATCTGGCAAAAATGCGTAAATGAATGTTATTGGTTAATCATCGTAAAATGGATTTGAAACAAGAAGGTTAGATAATTTTATCATTTTTAATTTTAATGTTTGGGCTTGTTTTTTATTATTATGTATACATAAATTGTACTATAACGTGAGATACTATTAGAATGAAAATATTTTTCAATTTATAGCCCTGTACATGAGCGTGTACAAATTGAAGAGGCATTTGAACCCTATTTTTATTTATTAAAATTTTTCTTTGCTCAGAATGTCGTAAAAATAATAATAAAAAGTTTTTATATGTTGTTTTCTTATGGGTGTTAATGGGTTAGTGAAATATTTTGATAATATAGAAGTACAGTCCAATAATTTCACATATTTTATATTTTATTGAGAATCCCAGGGACAATAAGTTTACAAAAAAAAGGTAAATGTTGGGCGACTTCCATCTTCCACAGTACAAAAACGCTAAGTAATTTCAGTACCTACATCTTGATGTAGGTAGAGGCTGGTGGGACAAGACAGAGACATCATCAACCAAATGGACGTATCAGATAAAGTCTGTAAATAATAGATCTCTCTTGATCGTAGTCAGGAATGCTGTGGATTTGGCTGAGGGGTCATTGATATCAATGACCACGATTGCCCTGAGAAGAGCAAAACAAAGGAGAAGGAAACATATTTTTTTCATTTTCTGGAGTTCTAAATTTTCTGTTAATAATTTTACAAAATATGCAACCAAGATTCTAAATTCTCTGGAAGCGATTTTACAAAAAATGCAACCAATTGCTTGATCTCTCATTTAGGTGCAAAAAAAAAACAGGTTGCACGTTTTCTCGCTTATGGGATATTCTGCTGTGTTTCTATGACCTCTCAAGCTGACGTTTCGGATCCCAGTGCAGGATCTATCATCACCGCTGATGTGATGTAATATGTATTGTCGAAGTTGTGGTTAATTATTGGCTACCAAGTCGACAACAGGATATAGCGTTGTTTAAGTATAGGCTGGCAATACCGTGTCGAAGATACCCCAATTATATGCGTTTTAATGGAGTCGTATTTTTAAAGATTTTCATAATAATAATAATAATAAAATATATTACCCCATATAATCCATACTAATTCACAGAATACAATTAATATTTATGAATCTATTTCGTACATTTTCATCAGTATTTGTAGTCAGAAATTTCCCTTTTCGCGACGAGATTGGTTTTAAAGCGCCGGGTACCAAGAGGTTCAGGTGTTGATAATAAAATTTTGAGTGTAACAAAATGTAGGAAGAGATTAAAGAACTTCAAATTTTGGGAACGGACTGACGCCCAAATATTATGAGTATAGAGGAAGAATGGCGGCTGTCGTGGGCGGGACACGTATCATCGAGTTAAAACATAAAATAAATAAATAAATTTTAACATCGAGTTCCCTAAGCTGCACAGAGCGAAGCTAACAGAATAAAGACCGGGCGGCAGGTGAATACCCAGCAGACCACCAAAATGATGTCGTGGGATGAATGGCGCACTATGATGACGGCGACCATAGACTTCCATGAGTAATTTTTGGAATGGACAGTTTACACCTGCACCCGCGCAGTGAATGCGGGTTTCCTGCAAAACATCGGACTCACCCGCATAAAATAAATAATTAATGAAATGTTCCAAATATGATTAGATTGAACTCTCTCCTTTTTGCGAGTTGGCAAGAAAATGTATTATACTGTCGGCTTAGACATCAATCAGACTGATTAGTCAGAATCAATATCTCCCATTCCGCCTTGCGCGCCATACTCACCTGATCAACGTCAATATTTCCTCTCCTCTCCTGCTCGCTCTTCTTCTTCACACAACCCCTCGCCATTTGCAATCCATCGCGTCATTCGTTGGCTTTTTGAACTATTTGAATATATGCCAGAGACCAACCGCTATGTTCAACTGCAAACTACGATAAAGTTTTTTTGTGATGTTTAAAAATTAATCTATTTTTTTTTATTCTTTTTTAAAAATATAGACATGGGAAAACCGGGACATATGTCACATAAATATTCTGACAATTTTCAAACTGAGCTAAGTACTCACATGAAAAAAATACAAGGTAACTATTTGTTTATAGTTATTTATAACATTCAATTTACTATTAACTCTTTTAATTATTTATAAAATTTATTACTTATCCAGCAGTAATACTGTATAATTTGTATGTAAAATTTGTAAATCCTTATTAATGTCAAAAGAATGATCCATAACCAAAAGATTATTTGCAAATTCAGAATAATTATTGCTACTGAAACACCTAAACTCTAAACGTTTTTCCTATTTAAAAATAATTAAGTACAATCATTACAAATCAATTTATAAACACGCGTTTTTTTAAGAATCATTTAATATTTTGTCACCGTATTATTTAATATAATGTTACCATAAAATTATTTTCCTCTTTTTGAAGAAATTTTTTTTTTGTTACAAAACATTTACTTATTTTTTTGTACATACACATTACATTTTTTTAAACGATGGGCTCTCCACAAGGCTCGTGGTCTATTTTGAATAACCACACATTGGTTGAAGCTAATGAAGAAAATATCATACAACAGCAAAAGTACACTAAAATAAATTAAATTAATTTAGATAAACTGTAAAGTAAAATGTATGTCATAAAAAAACAACTATAAAAAAATATGTGAAAGTATGCTACGGAGAATGATTCGAACATATTAGATATATAAAATATATATGTATATGGGTGTATGAAAAGTATTTAAAAAATATTACATCATAGAAGACGACCCCATTTTGGCAATGTCATTTCCCCTACTGATATTACAAATGAAAAAACAATTATAAATTTGAACAAAATTAAAATTGAAAGTATCTATATTAGTACGAGACAGAAAAAAGCTTTGATGAAATAGCTATCTGTGAGATTTCTATACAGATTAACCTCAAAGTCCATAATGTACAAAAAATAAAATTCACATACCTTTTTTAATATTCATATAATTTTTAAATAAAATTAGACATGCGGTGCTATGTTTTTTTTAAGTAGACGTTACCTACAGGTTACACGGCACATCAATATTATGGCTAATTTCGATTTATATCCGTATATATAATTCTAGTTGTTTGTATTGTTAATTTACACACCAATATTCTTATAATTTTTAAAATAAATTAGACATGCGGTGTTTTATTTTTTTAGTAGACGTTATCTACGGATTACACGGCATATCAATTTTATGGCTAATTTCCATTTATTTACCTACATATATATAATTCTCGTTGTTTGTATTTCACTCGTTCAATAGTGGATTGTGAACGTAATTCATAAGTGCATTTGTATATTTAAAATCAAATAAATTGACAATGATCGGACAATGACGTGAAAAAATAATGAACCTCTGACGATATTTTTTAAAAATAACTTAATCAAACGTGCAATTATCCGATATATGTACATAGGTACCTACTTCCCACGTGCTCAAAAATAATTTATATTTGATACCTGAAGGTAACATGATAAATATATCAAACATTCTGTATAAATTTTAAAATATATTCTTTCTAATGTTTTTACGTTTTTTAAATTACTTTTCCAAATTTAAAAAAAATTAAACATTTTTAAAATGTTTATTTACAACATTGTTGATAATTTGAAAATATATAATATACGCCGACATCACATATTTGTTGACAGATATCATCGAAACAATTTAAAATTATAGCTGATCTAACTAATGAGTTGCTAAAAATTTTATAGTCGTTTCAATGCTCTTTGCGCTGCCAAATGCAATTAATAGACAAGTCTTTAATTTACGAGGGCTGTTCAAATTTTGGCTGACTGCATTTTTTATCTCGTCAATTGACCTGAATTTTCGCCCCTTAAGGAAGACATTTTTGGCGCACACATCATTTGCGTTTGTAAGTCCTCGGGCCCGTTTTGGGTTGTAATTGAATTACAATTGGGTCAGGGCGGTAAGAATGCTTCCTACATACCCTTTTTAATTAATATTTATCGATTAAAATGTATATTTAAATTATAATTCCATAGGAACGGAGAGTGAATGTTTCACTATTTGTAAGTATACAGAGAAATTTTTAGAATACTACTCATCCACTTATAAAATGATACACGATTTAGCAAAGGCAGTTGAAAAGGTGTGGTTGAATGAAGAAATAAAAATAATAAATTCGAGGTAAATAGAATTTTTAATTATTTGCTTTTGTTAGTTTTTTATTGTTGTCCCGCATAAATGCATTATAATAATCACATATTAGTTCCGTTTTTCTTCTTATATACATTTATGTACCACTTAGTATTTAATACATTATAATGATACTCCTCTCCTACCCACGTGTTGTATTACTCGTGTAGAAAAGAAATACAATTGTAAAAAACTATCGCTATGCTTACTGTAAAAAAATGTATTTATAAAAATAAAAAAAATAATAAAATGTGTTCTGAGAACGTAACTACTGAATTTGTCCATTGCGGGATTATAATTAAATTAAATATATTCTTAGATTTCTATAATTTATCTTAAGTATATTTACAGTTCAGCCAACTAGCGTAAGATTAGAAAATAAGATAAAGAATTTCAACATATTATGTTTCTTAAGGGCTGATTTTATTCCTCTTCTGAATGCGGATCATTTAAATAAATTGTGTACCTAAAATCAATAACCATCGTTATATTTTTTCATTCTTACTTTTTTGAAATTTGTGATTATTGCCAATCATTTTTCTATAAGCGAGTATTTACCTCAGTTACAATTTTTGACCAACGTTTTAAATGCATTTGTGGTGCAATTAATGCTGGATTTAAGTGGTTACTTCAAATTGTAATTATTTTGATTGCCTAAATCCATTTTTGATAAAGTAAAGAATGATGTTATTATAGTCCAATATAATTGTTTTTTTACCGGAAAATTGTGGGGTGGTTTTGATTTCTTCAATTCCGTATGTTTATTGGGGTACTGAAGTTGGAAGGGAATTGTATCAGAAGGCGCTGAAAAATAAATATACACACAAGGAAGCTGGAAACATTATAAAAAAAATTCATCGTAGACCTGAAGCCCTAATAGCTAAGTCTTTTCAAGTTTATTTATTATTATTTTTTGATTTCTCGTGTGTAATAATAATTTAATACAGGGTCAAGCTCTCGTTATGTTTCCATATATTAATTTACTATAGGAAGAGACCGAAACCCAAAATACGATACGATCTCCATTTTCAATCATTCTCACAATATAATAAGCAATCTCGTAACGCATTTAGGTTCGCGGATGACTAAGCGTTTCTAAATTATTGCGCAATGTCTGGCTCGGGGCCCGGTACAAGCGGAACCTTTACTACTGGCGGCAGATTATTGATATTTAGACGAGCGACTTCTTATAAGTGGTCAGAACGGAGAAACGAATGACGGAGTTTGTTTTCTCTCGGTCTTGGGGTGTACAGGACATCTGAGACGCTTCGAACGGGGCCACATAGGGTCACAATGCACGTCTCCACCCTGTTATAAAGGGTTCAGTCAAGAAAAGACGGGGTGATCCGAAGGCTTAGAGGGCGACATAATCACTTCAAATATCTTGATGGGAAGAAACTTTTATTTCTTTTACGCCCCATGGCTTAGCGAATGCAGATTCCGATTTTGAAAGTTGAAGAAAGTTCTACTTACGCGAAGCAGATAGTCGTACATTGGCCAAACCTTTAGTTTGGACCTCATACGAGATCGTGATAGGACGTTACCAACATATTTTATCACTCATCATCACTCATCATCCTCCTTTTTTTGCTGTATAAAGGCTGTATAAAGAGACCTCTCGAGGTTCTCACTCTTGGCAGAAACACACGCGCATCACGAATTTCACGACTAGCTGTAACCTGCATGCAAGATTATTTTCACTTCAATATCTATCAATCAACCTTTTGGATAACCATCATCAAATCCTCGGCAATGTTAGTCTGAATCTGATGACGCACTCTGAAAGGGATAGGTTTTTCCAGTCAGAACAGTTATGTCACTAGCCTCTAGTGACGGGTCGTCGACGTATTTACCGTCGACGAAATGAGACCGTCCACGTCCGTTCATCGACGAAACGATCGACTAGTTGAATTCAACTAGTTGACGCGTTAACTTCGTTACGCGGACGTTCTATCTAAACATCGGGACGATGGTCAACTGTCTACGGTTCGACGCGATGCTGCTCGACGGCTCAACCGTTGGCTATTTTTATTACGTTAATTTTTAAAATTTAAAGAAGTTCGAAGGAATATAGTTTCGCAGAAAGTAAAACCGCTACTTGTGCTTATATATAAAATGAAATATTTTATTATTTATTTGTTTACGCACATTATAGGCTTTTACATATTGTTTTATATACTTCTTTCTATATATAATAAAGAAAGAAGTAGGTATACACAACAATATCAGGAGTAAGCAGTAAATTTGTTCAATAAAAAATAAAATAATTAAACAGAATTGTTTTATTTTATACAGCGCAAAATTAGGAATTCACCGAAACGTCGCACGTGCACATCGCACAAATCAAGTAAAAAATAATATATAATAGCTTATTAAGCCTATCTCACCCAACACATGCATTCAAATTTCAAGTCTCTGTCATAGTTCGTGTACACAGATCTGCACTATATGGTCGTGTACTTTAGAGTTGAAATGAAATTACCCGTCGAGCTGTCTATGACGTCTATGGCATCTACAAGTCGACAGCGAGAGATGAGAGAGAAATAAACGGAGACGTTTTGTCTTGCTCTCGCTCGTTGCTTTGCAGTACGTTGAATCTCTAATCGTCCACCGTCCACGGCGTCCGCCGTCCACCGTCTACGAATTCAACTAGTCCATGCGATAAATGCAAACCGTCGACGCGTCGACGCAACGTCAACGGTTGATTTCAACTAGTCCGTCCATTCAACGCCCATCCCTACTAGCCACACAACAAGCGGTACACCTAATAATATCTTTAGTCTTTACGACTACACAGTGGGACTTATTCATGAAAATTCAACATCAGACGTGGTAGCTTTTCCTGATGCGCGTCGCCTAAGAGGAGAGAATCTCGAGGAATTTCTTCAGTTGCAGATCAGAGTCACCGGAGTGAATTTAATCTGGAAAGAATGAGAGGCTAAAGATTTAATCAGAATGTTAGGAAAAATCAAAGTTAATATAATATTTGTGGAATATTGCAAACGAAGGAACCGTACTAAAATCGTACTAATACACGTACTAAAATCACGGGTTTTCACAAAATAAATAATACTTCCAGCTAAAACTAATCCCGAGACTCTAATGTGTGTATATATTCGATAAAGAAGTTTCACATCAAATGTTGTAAACATTAATTAAAAACGGAATATTTCTCCCAATATCAATTTGAACAGATCACGCACGTTATAGGCGATGCCGCTCAAGATAGGAATGTTCCAATACGAAGTGTTTATAATTGTTAATTTCAATATTATTTAATACTTGGATATTTCTCTTTACGCCTCTCGAACAATTTTTCTGTGACTTCCCCCAAACGGAGACGTTTTATTTCTTCTAGAAGAATTCTATATGGTGAATGTGTTTTATTTTAACACAAGTGTATAGATTAAAGGCTTGATTATGCACGAAGGTTTTGCAATATTGTTCCATTTTTTTTAAATTTACAAGCCTACCACAAGCATTAGCGATTCTTGTATATTTCAAAATACAAAATTTACACTCAGAAAATATTACAGATTTCTACACGGTACGTAAAGCTATGGAATAAAGATTTGGAGTAACGCCATTAGTTTTATTATAAAGTATATTTTTGGCATGGTCGTACAGTGAGAACATTGAAGCATGACTTTTTTTCTATGCATATATTTCGAAAAAATCGAAATAAAACATATATCTCGTAATATTCCAATCACAATAAATAGCATATAGTTCAGTTTTTAATATTTCATAATATTTCTTGTACTTACTAACAATATCTTTTAAACTGAAATTGTTGAATAAAAAATATTCTATAAAAAAAACATTTATTATTCACGAATACAATACGTATTTTTTATATAAATGTACATAAAAAATTACTTTTAAAATATAAATAAAATAATAAATACGGAAGAAAACTGCTGTACATGACTGATTAAATATACAGGATTAGATAAATACACATAATGCCATAATTTTCTTAAAACTTGATTTGGAATTCAGAATGGAATTCGAAACTTAAAATTTAAAATAAATATATTATGTTCTTATTAGGTAAGTTACTGGTGAGATTGGTAATAAAGGGATTGGAGAGAAAATTGTTTAAAATTTAGAAGACTTGGGATTTAGTTAGTATATCTAGCTATATAATAAATATTTATTTTCTTAAAAATATTTTTAAATAAAAAACATGAACCGAATATAAACGTACTTATCAATATATACCTACACGCTAATGTGAGCGGAATCCATAATACAAAACAAAATTATTTTCATGTTGGAAAAGTAACACGTGATTGGTAAATAAAGGTTTAAAAAATAAATAAATTTAAAATATTTGTGACAAATTAAAAGAAATAGTTCTATAATATCACAGGAATTGTTTGGTGTGGTAATGTGTTTGAATTATTTAAAAAATTCAGGCCTTGAAGCATGATATAATTTGAAGGTTTAAAAAAGTATAATATAAAAGGACAGTCAAAAGATAAATAAATCAAATTACAATATGAGATTCAAGTGTCCAAAATAAAGTGGGTCCAAAATATAATATATTTTTATTATAGATAATAAAAAATCACGTGCTCAAATTATAAGTTAATCAAAAAATTTGATCACCATAAATCTTGATTCTTAAATTAACCACATTATAGGTAGATCGAAATTTTGTACAGAAAATGGTAGAATAATTGTTGGCAGTTTTCATTAATAAAAAAAATCAAAAAGATATACTATACACATTGATTTTTTATAAAAACAACTTCTAATAAGAAAGTCGGTGCAGTGGAGCCTTGGCAGTGGTATCCCCAGTTGACCTATCAACCAGTCATGACCTCAACGAATTCTGCAAAAAATGATTATTCCGGTTATATTAATAATTCAGGCGACATGAGTATGCACTATTTACAGGATGCAAAGTTCTGTGTGGGTTTATGTGTGTGTGTGTTCATTTACAGTTCAAAAAGTCCAATGAATTGGGAACCAATTTATTTACAGTGGTGTGTCTATCAGTAATCTATTAGATAGTTAGGGTAATGACTGCATCATAGTTTGAAATGTTGTAAAGCATTTGAAGGTTAAAGCAGATTCCCTGGGATTTGGAGGTAGATACGCAAAAAAAAACATTTAAATTAAGAGGAGATACATCTTGTATGTATATCTTAGTTTAGATTTTCATATTTTTTAAATATATTTGAGCCTCATTATGAGTCGCTAATATCATCAGTGTGTTACATGTAATATCAGCCCACTATTTGACTAATAATTACCAGCTCATATGTAGGTACATATGAGCTGGTAATTTGTATTAATTTTGAAATATAAATACATACATATTTAGATATATTTAAAAATTTACCATCCCAGTCAACAGTACCAGAGCCGTCAGCGTCAATTTCTTCAATCATCAGGTCCAGATCAGTCGCTGTAATTTTGTCGTCCAATTCTTTAAATATTTCTCTGAGGACCTCTGTCGAAATCCAGCCGTTACCTTTAACAAACATTTGTAAATGAAAATCGTACCAAAACAAAGTACTTCATAATTTCGGCAAGAGATGTCGCTATTATATAAAATCAGTAAAATTATAAAATTATTTTTGCTTCTTTCTACTCGAATATGTATTGTTTGTTCATTGTAGTAAATAATTATTGAATCTGTTTTTTATTCTTTAATTTACACCACGTGTTTCACCGTTGAACGAAAAGATTTTTTAGTTCAATTTTACAGTATTTGTGTGAATGTTACAAACCTTCTTTATCGTACAACCTGAAGGCTTCTCGCAACTCTCGCACTATGGCTTCCTGGTCTTCCTCTTCTTCTGTAAGGAAGTTAGAGGCTAGGCGACAGAATTCCCCGAACTCCAATTCGCCGGACCCTAAAATAATAATTGCATTGTGAATCACAGAGTATGAAAATGTGCGGAGGTGAACTTAACCTGTTAGTTAGGAAAGTTCCCCTTTCTGTTTGTCCAAGATATATTTATATAAAAGTTAAAGTATTTGTTCTTTCGTAATTAAGTCCCTTAGTAAACATGCCGTTTTTTTACAATAAAAGTATTTATTAAAAAAATATAGCACGACTTCTTGTAATATAGCGCGACTTATTTACGAAGACATTATACATTTTAAGAATAATTTGTTTGAATTTTTTATAATTTTTTTCAAAATTTACAACCTAATTTACCAAACGTAGTGTCAAATAGTGAACAAAAGTTTTACGTTAGTTCTTTTTTTTGGTGATCTGTTGATGTAAAGCAATTCTCACTTAAAATTAAATCTTATGTTGCTATTTCATGTACGTCTACTTTAAGTTAATAACCACTCCTGTTTGTCTACTTTTAGAATAGTCTGAATCCACAGAACACCATTAAATGAATTATTTATTTACATATTCTTAATATTTTTTTGATTGTATATTTATCATAATTTACATATCTATATACTTAATACCTACGTTCAGGCATCTTGCAAAACTATGCAGTTTGTACGCAAACGTATATTACAGTATATGTTAAGACTAAATTGCTTATCAGTCCTTAAAGAATAATATAATATACAATATTTAAATAATACAAATGAAGTTTTCACAATTTTTCACAGTTCACTGTAGTATTTTATTAAAAAAATTTCTTTTCTATATTTTTTTTGTTCCATTTCATTTTTTTGTCTGTTCGGTAGTTTGTTAAATTATTTTGGAATTACGTACTGTATATTCCTGTCCCCATAAAAATTATATGTTTTATTTTATTTTAACAAACATACTTATTATTTTTAATTATTCTTATTGATAGTTGTTTTATTTGGTCTAAATATATTTGAAACACCAGTCCGTAATTGTTTAAGGCCCGGTTGTTTCAAGTTTGATCAAAGTAAGCGGTCGACTAAAGCATAGATTTTTACGAAAACGGATCGTCTGATTGGTGGAGAACGTAAAAATCTATGCTTTAAAAGAACGCTTACTTTAATCCAACTTGAAACAACCGGCCCTAAGTCGTAGTTGATAATTGAATCTACCATGCTGTAGTGTAAAAATAATATTGTGTGGTCCGAGAGGAATACAGTATTTTAAATGAAAGAATTTACCATGTAGTGTTCTTGGTTTCCTGCATGTGTCTTCGTCTTCTATTTAATTTTTTTATTTGAATTTTTTATCTATTGCTAGTGCCAAATATAAACATTTAATTAATTAACCTTTTTAATGGGTACGGAGTAGCACTTACTGTAATTTTTATGTGAACATTGTCGTGTGTCCATGGTCGAAGTCTTCCTATAGGGCTTTTTAGATATTTTTATCTGCATACAATTATCAATGTTGCTAAAGCAGACCGAAAACACTTGTATTGAGATAGTGGGCTGAGTTTTAAATAATACCAATCGTTTATTATGTATTTTGTACCCAGTGTTCTGTAAGTACCTCATTAAAATAATTAAAAAAAAATGATTCAAAATATTTTTGTATTTATTTTTATTATCACTTAATATCTACATTCAATGCTGTAAAAAATGAATTTCGCAAATTTATTTGCGTATTAAATTTTTTGTAAATCTAAAATTAACAGTTTAAAATATTTTATGATTAATTCTACAAAATCAATTTATTTTAATAGTGAGTTATTTTTACTGTTGAAAATAAAAAGTTATTAGGGACTGTTAATTTTATTGATTTATTATGAAAATAATGAAGTGGTTAAAATACTAGCGTAGATACGTAGCAGTTTCATTTATCAATAAAAATAAATAAAATCGCTACGTAGCTACCTATATAATGTAGGAGTATGTGCAAAAATGTTTTGTGAGGTAAATTAACGTGAAAGTAAGTGAATAATTTAAGGACGCCTTGGATGAATAACTGCATAAATTGTTGTTTCTTTTTAATATCGTGTTTATTGATTTTCAAAATATCTGGCGTTCAGTATTACTTTTATAATAGGTAAAGCTATGGTGGAAATGAATTAATCTTAAGCCATGTCAGAATTAGCAACAGCCTTCAACGTAAGTGACAAAATGATATTGATTAATTTGGAAAAATAAAGAAGCTCGCAAAATGAATACCGTATGAACTTACTGAAAGGACAACAGCAAACTCGCATCGAGGTTTGCTTTAATTTGACCGGCACATAAATGAGAGAATTCTGAATAGGATTGTTACTTGTGATGAAAAGTGGATCCTGTAAGATAAACGAAAACGTTCTTTGCAATGGAGGCAGCCAAAACAATTGAGTCAAAAGAAACTGTTTGTGACTGTATTATTCATTACAGTTTCTTGAGATCTGGCACAACAATTACTTTAGTAGTTGTCACTGCAGTTAACTGTCACTGTAACTGTAATTGTTAAGTAAGTCACTGTAACTACAGTTCGCTATCAAAGAACCATAGCTCTTGTTTACTCTTTTTCCACGACACGCTCATCTACACGGACCGCCTTAAAATTATAAGAGCTTCGTCTGGAAACTCTCCGTCACCCACCATACTTGCCAAACCTCGCACCTACTGAATTCCATATTTTAGGAATTTGGATAACTTTTTAAAATGAAAAAATTTCAACTCCGATGAGGCGATGAAAAAAGTTTGATTTCATTGATTATTGGGAAGATTTGAGCCAGTCTGGATTTTTAATGTCTCCCGAGAGTGAAAGTCGCTATGTTCCGCATTAGAATTTCTTTTTGTTTTATGTGTGTGTCGATCATGAAACTATTTCAGCGGTGTAGTTATTCTATATAGCTTAACACAATTCTAGACTACTGAACATGTATTTTATTTTCATTTTTTATTTAAATTTCACTTTTTACGCAATCTGGTTTTTTGAATTTATAAATTTACTATTTAATTTTTTAAATTTTTTTAGTTTGGTAAATTTATGTAAAACGGTAAATTTTTTTATTGTTTATTTATTCTTAATTAAGTTATTTCTTACTGTATTAAGTAACGCTTTAGGTAATGTAGTTAAAATTACATTACCTAAAGCAGGTAAAGGTAAAAAATTATTAACTTTTCAAAGCAAGAAAACACTTTGTGGCTTGACATTATAAGAAATTTAAGAAAAAATTACACGCTATGTTTTAAACCACTTAATTGCTATATATATGTCAACTAGTTTTTGAAGAAGGTTGAGTCCAACCGAAACTAGTTGACATATATATAGCAATTAAGTGGTTTAAAACATAGTGTGTAATTTTTTCTTAAATTTCTTAAAAAATTATTATTCAATGCAATATAATTCTGGGTTTGTCAACCGATTTTAAGAATTGTATTATGATAATTATTTTTCACGTTAATAAGACCTATTTTGCGATTATAACACAACTTTATCACACATTTATTATATGTATTGAAAATAGGTATAAGTGAGAATAGTCATTTACCAACTTTGTAGTTATGTGTGTAGTATTTTTTTAAAATTCAAGTTGCTATGATATGATTGCAATCACAAAGAATCTAACATCCAGGTATAGTTGATTAATATTAATTAAAGTTGATTAATATTAAATTATTAAAAATGATTCAGATCAGATTCGAGAAATATTTGACAAATATAGTGTGTTAATTCGATTTTTTAAAAATTTATTAATATTATTTTTAAATTTATTTATATCAAGATAAAATTGATGTACGAAAAAATTGTTTTTTTTTTACCATCTTCATCGACTTCTTTTATGATTTCCTTTAGCGTGTCATCATCCAGCTGGTGTCCCAACATCTCTAGAATTGTTCCAACCATGTCTGTGCTGATAACGCCTTTTTTTTCTTGGTCAAAGGCATCGAAGGCATTCTTCAGAACTAAAATAAAAGTGATCCAAGAATTCTGCCAATTGTTTAGTAAACTATTTCAACAAGTTATAAAAGAGGCAAAAAATATATTAAGGTTCTTATTTAAGCTTACGAAATAACGTATAATTGTATTTTAAATAATTTTAGTTTATGTTAAAAAAAAAATGATATCCTGCACGTGAATATGCGAATTGGTTGTTTTTCCAATTTTTATTAATTATTTTATTTTAAAGACTTGAAATAGTACATTTACTTACGCTGACGCTGATCTTTGTCCAGTCCCTCCTGTTATGCAGCATTACATAAAAATAAATATAAGTTTTTAGTGAAATCATTAACAATGAACCAATAGAAAGATTCACGCAATATAATTGCCTGAGTACATGGGTGAACGAGAAATGAAGTGAATGGGTGAACAAAAAGTATGAGCTCGAATAGAGATGGCAAGAAGTGTATTTCTCAGAATGAAACCCTTCTTCTCGAACCGTGATCTAAGCTTACAACTAAGAATGTAAGTCGTTCGATGTTATATTTTCGCAATTAATTAATTCGTTAAATCGAGGCCTTTGAGATGTGGCTCTACAGACGCGTACTAAAGGTTCTAGCCTGGATAGAGTTACGAATGTTGAAGTCTTCTGGCGTATGGAAAAAGGCCAAGAAGTACTGAGGACCATCAAGATAAGAAAGCTTGAGTGTCTTGGACATATTAAGACCTGACTGTTAGCCGACCTCCACTAGGAGATGGCGCTACAGGAAGTGAAATTGTATTATAAATCATTAATTAAATCAATCGATTAGATGTAATTTAAATTCAGTTGTAGTTCGTATCAGTTGAACAAGGTTAGTTAGTTACCTACTTCTGTATTAGAAATACAGAATAATAAAATTTATACTTGTATTTAAGGCAATGCAACAAATTAACAGAAATTAGGAGAGAACTTGAAACCAGGAAGCAAGATTGCGGACAGTATTTCAAAATATGATTTATTTATAGTAAACCGATGATAACGAAAATTAATAAAAAAATAAACCTTAAGATATAATATCAGATCGTAAGAGGAATAAGGATAGCTGCACAAAATTAAACAACAGAGAGCTTTACAAAATAAATCAATCTTAACATCTCAAAATAACTCTGGCATAAAAATACTCCTCACATACTCATCTTTACAGAAACTTGACATTTTACACTACGAGAGAGATATGTACAAAATAAATAACTATTATGGAGTCCAACCAAAATACTAAGGGTAGTGGTGTCTCAGTATATATTCATATAAATACGGAGTTTAAAGAACAAGTAAAGTACAAGAAGTAAACACCAAAGAAGGATGAAAGATAATGTAAGAGGCCTATATCCAGCAGTGGAGAGATAAAGGCTGAAGTTGAAGAAGAAGAAGAAGATAGTCCAAAAAATTAATATATAAAGATGTGAATAATCTATTAAAAATTGAGATAATTAACCCAAAAAATTGTATTTATGCAATTTATAGACAGCCAAAAAGAGAATATGAAAATGATTTCTTCAGCAAAACATATCAAATATAAAAAATGTAGGACATAAAGTGACAAATATGAATATAATTTTCCTGAAAAAAGTAAATGTTCAAAAAAGTAATAATTTCAAATGAATAAACAAAATAAATTAACAATATTTCACACGAAAAAATGAACGATATTAAAACACAATAATAGACCCTATTTCAACGAATATTATTTTCAAAAATACCCTAACACTTGAACTAGCTGAAAAAACTTTCAGTAATCATCAAAATCAATCAAAAGCATTTGAGTTCAAAATACTAGCGAAAATGGGAAACCGAAAACAAGAATACATCCATAAAATAATCGACTACAAAAGACTCCACTCAAACTTCGAGGAAATATTATTATAAAACATTAAATAAAAACTCGAAACATTTTATTACTATAAACACTATTTTCCGAATGTCATTCTCGAGTCTATAAGCTATTCTGATCTTATTATCCCTGGTATTGAGTGATATGTTTGTAAATTGTACTAGTGCAGCTTATCAATCATCAGTGATAGGATATGAGCACGAAACTGGTTGAAATAATCTTAAGATAATAGAATCACAAGCACCATTATTATTATTATTATTCAATAATTACGAAATTAATGAAAAATAATTTTTACTTCTCTTCTAAATTAAAAACAGATTTATATTATTATATTAATAATTGTTGTGATTTTATTATTTAACTTTACTTCGTTAATTACTTATTACATTTATTTTACTCTTAGGTATACACTTTCATAAAAATTATGCACTTCTTAATTTGCTAATTAACTATCTCTTTCGGAAGAGGAGTATAATAATTTAATATTGTTCTTTATTTGCATAATCTAACTTATTTATTGTATTTTTTTATAGTTTGTTAAATTAAAAATATTCGTTGCGCGGTTCGAATTGATTCGATAGATTTGTTAACAAGGTAGAAAAACGTACCATTGGAAAAAAAATCGCACTTGTAAATACTGGTTCACTGATTAATGAAAGCACTGTCGGTAGGTAACTCCGGTGGGGTTATCTGAGGTGTCCCGCTGTGGGGGAGACTTATATTGATAGGAACTGCAGTCAACTACCGCGTGCCTGCAATTCGCAGACGAATTCCGGTGTAGGCGTAGTCAGAAACTTGTTGTCGTCGCCTGTGTTGGGAGAGTAAATCAGGTATCGTAGATTATGTTCTCTGATACACAACTTGAATGATCCCAAGTTACTTTATGCGGTCTTAATTAGAATTTTGATTTATTTTATCAGACGTAAAGATCTGTTTCATTGAATTATGCATAATCTGAAATGTGAAGGAATAAAGCTAAATTGAAAAATTATAGAAAAATATGTAAAAATTTTATTAAAAACTGAACCCCATATAACGAAATTTTTTTTATAAAATAAGTTACAGACGTTACAAGAAGTTACGGACAGACAGACAACGATATTGTTATTATTGGGATAATAAAATTATCGTTGTTATTATCCCAATAAAAACAATAATTCCAAAACGAACACGAGCCGCGTCGTCTAGGTCAAGTGACGTCACACGCTGAACCGTCGTATGAAACGAAATTATTTTTGCAAGTGCAACTTTAAAGTCCCATTTCTTCTTTATTTGTAGAGATATTTTAATGATTATTTCACATTTTTGTTTCGTGTTACTTATAATTAATCTTTAAAAAAATAATTTTCTTCATTAGTGAAAATATATAGGTACGAAACGAAAAAACATATATCACCGGAAAACGATTCCGGCATTTGTTTTAAAAAAGTAAATTTTAAATTAAATAACAATATATAAAGAAAAATAACAGTGAACCACACCCCATTATTAATTTTCCGATCCGCCAACACAAATGTACTTGATCGAACTTTATCTTTTATCATTGATATTTAAAACAGATTCAAAAACTTTTAAAATTGTACAAAAGTACTTTAACAGTTTTAATAGTATCATAACTTAAAATAAAATAACATTGAAATGTTTAGATATTTTAGAGTAATAAAGTAAATAATAGAGATTAGGCATCGCGAAATCCCGTCATAGGTCAATTAATCTCATAAAATTATACGCTTTGACGTAGTGCTCTAAAATTTTGTCGGCATTAAAAAAAATCTAATACTTGTTGAAAATAATTCAGTTTTAAGGTGGCTTAAAATAAATCATCTTATTTTCCGCCAACCCGCTCCAGTCCGAATCCATTTTATTGACACCCATTAAATTTATGTCAAATTGACATAATTGAATCTTATCATATTAACTGGCTATTATCAATATCAATAGACACATTCCAATTACATATTTTTACGTAGGAAATATTCCGGGTCGTAAGCCGATGGATTTGTAATTTAAATCGATTTTTTTTTATTGTTTTATATTTGTAATTTGTTTTACATAGCTATTCTACCGCAATGTAATAATATATAAAGAGTGGTGTTAGGGCAGGGTTATTGCTTTGTCAAATTAATGCGTGAATTACAAATTATCACATTAAAGGGGGGAGAGGGGATGGAAGAACTTGTGATTATGACATAAACGTAATTATGACATAAAGGATCCTTAAACCTGCCGACGATAGGTCGCAAGCCCTGTGGCTTCCATCTCTTTCCTACTCTTTGGTCCCTTTCCGGTCAGACCGTAGAGGCTAATTTTCACATGTTCTTATTTTTTAAATTTGAAGCTGTAAACGTTTTTAAAGGTTTAAGACAGTCGTTTTTATTCGGCAGTTTATCCCTGGCTGACGGTCATCCGCTGGGATTAATTTCGGTATTGATTGATTGTTGTATTTTGATGCCGATCCATTCCGTGCATTATAACGTTACTTTTAAACTGTTAATGGTTGAACGCAGTCCAAAAAAATTGCGTCGTATTTTTCGCGATTCAAGAATATAAAATATAAAACATAATAATCAATCATATATCATATGTAATGCACTGACAGGGCAAAGGTTTTGCATGAATATTTTGTTTAAAAAAATAAACTTTATCTTCGTGATATGTATTTACATATGTATTTTTAAAATGGTTAACTAAATTATTTATTCAATTAATAAATTACCAAACCAAAGATATTTAAAAATTAAGAAAATTGCTCCACTTTATGGGCTTTATATGACTGCATGGATTTGTGACATTTTTTTTTCAGTTATATTATAAAATTTATGATTAGATTATGTTTTCTGACAATTTATGTTGAATAATTAAATAACCTCAATACAAAGTTATTTAATTAATTAATAATTATGTCCAACCACAGATTTAACACTATAAACATCAAAAGTATACAATTTATGTTTTAGAAAACACTGTTTTGAAAAATATTTTATTTTTGTGGTTTTTATAAATCTTTATATGCAGTTGAAAACATTTTTACTTCAATAAATGAAAAGAATAGATAGATATGATTTTTTAATATACCTCCCTAAATACAAAAAGTATCAAAATTATTGTTAATATTCTTAATTTCAGCTATTTAAATCAAGACGCGACGCATTTAAGATATTTAGGTACAACATACAATATTTCATCAGAACTGCTTAAAAATGCAGGCAGTGGCACAATTGATACACTATACAGACTTGTCTGCAAAATATATGACACAGGAAAAATATCTAAGGAATTCACTAAATGCTTAATAAAAACACTACCAAAGAAACCTGGCACAACTAAATGTGAGCAGCACAGAACCTTAAGTCTGATATCGCATGCATCAAAGGTACTGACAAACACAATTATGAAAAGAGCGAAAACGAAGATTGAAATTGTACTTTCGGACGATCAATTTGGCTTTAGAAGAGGAACAGGTACAAGAGGCGCAATTCTTAGTCTAAGACTTATTCTAGAAAAACGAATAAGGAAAAACAAAAACACATACGTGGCTTTTATAGACTTGGAAAAAGCCTTCGACAAGGTAGGCTGGAAGCAGCTTATTAAAGTGCTCAACACAAAGTGATGAGGCAAGTGTTGGCCAGGGAGTAAGACAGGGTTGCTCGATGTCACCAGCATTGTTCAATTGCTACATACAACAGGCTATCGACGAGGTGAGAGAAGTTTTGAGTGGCGTTGCTATCAAACAAGTGAAAGAATTCACATATTTGGGTAGCGAAATTTCCCAAGATGGCTGCTCAGAGGCTGACATCATGAGCAGAATACAACAGGCAAGAGTCGCCTTCAACAAAAAATCCAAAATCCTGGAATCACCCAACATAGATTAAAAGATACGGAAAAACCTGATTAAAACTCTTGTCTGGAGTGTGCTGATGTATGGCAGGGAAACATGGATCATCGGCCAGAGCATGTCCGGAAAGCTAACGGCCTTTGAGATGTGGTGCTACAGGCGCATGGCGAGGATCCATTGGTCTGAACATATCCGAAACGACGAGGTGTTGAGCAGGGTGAGAGAAAAGAGGCGGCTCCTTAACAGAATCGCCCAACAGCGAGAAATTTGGGTAGGCCATAATATAAGGCATCCGGGCCTGCTTTTAACCATCGTCGAGGGAAATGTTGAAGGCAACAATCGTAGAGGCCGCCCGAGATTAAGCTAAGTAGACCAGATTATCGGAGATGTGCGCTGTAGCACCTACCAAGAGATGAAGAGGCTGGCAGGTGACAGAGAGGAGTGGAGAGGGCGAGTGCTCGTTGCAGACCAATCCTAGGATTGCGACCCAAAAAAAAAACAGTGTTAAGCAGTGCCAAGAGAAGATATGAGAAAAAGTGGTGAATTTTGCTTACTTTGTCAGACCTTCATATAATATTTTGATATGTAGAATGGCCTGTGATTTCTAATATTTTATTGCAAATCATTTAAGGGCTCACAGAACAAACAACTCATTTTTACAATATATAAATGTTGAGAGAACTTAATTTTCCACAATACAAATGCGCATACTGAAATTCTTCGGACACGTCTCAAGACGTACGATTACAATGGAGAGAATAATGATGGAAGAAATCGAGGGAGGTCACCATAGTTTCGGCTGTGGGAACATCATTATCAGTTATCAGCAACCACGACGAGGTGGGCGCATACGACACTGACATAGATTACAAAATTCTGTTGTTGATGGAGGGAAAGCGCTCACGCTTTTATTTGAAGAGTGAGGCAAAAATTTTTGGCCCAAAATTTATTTTTTAATTTTTAGTATATTTTAATATTAGCGTGGTTTAAAAAAATAATTTTATTTCATGTAAATAATTTTCCACTTTTGAGTCTCAATATTACACAGCGTAGAAAATCACTTCACTAGGAAAATAGTGCCATCTTTTGGTGAGTTCATTAACTAATTTCTCATATAAAATTTTTCCCATATGATGAATTAATTCTTAAATTAGTAAATTGATTCAAGTATTGTCATCGAGAATACGTCTGTGTGCAAAATTTCAACTCAATTGGATATTGGGAAATGGGTGAATTATCGATTATAAGATTCCGTCCAGACTTAATTCTCACTTAATTCTCACTTACTCAGGTATATACATATGTTACAATAAATACATTTCAATACAAATAATTCATTTGTATAGCCATCCTGGATTCATGATCTCATTCCCTTCGTAAGAATCCATATTTGGTGACCATACCCAAGTAGGTATAGGTATATTTTTAGTAGCTTTTAGTCATATGTTATCAATTTATATATATATATATATATAAATATATTATATATATAATATATATATATATATTAATACTATATATATTTATAATATATATATATGTATAGAAAACTTTTTGAGTTCTAAAACTTCTCTATAGAAAGTATTTGAATATCTCTTACCGTTAAGGCAGCGTTCGTAAAAAACGCACCGCTCGACCATTTTCTTATCGACAGTAGTTGTAATGTTATAAATAAGGGATAACATGTCCTTTGTCCACCCTGAAAGTTCATTTTAAATATTGGTTAAAGAATTTTTAGTATTAGTTTTTTAGAATTTTTAGAGTAGTTTCGAAGATTAGGTACTTCCGCTGTCCAAGCTTGCAAACTTTACCTCTTTATTATTATTAGTATAGAAATATGGACTAGCTGCAATGCATAAAAATGACGAAACATTGTTTCGCATCTTTGCTAAGCCCTAGTATATATTTATAGTATCTTTTTGGCGGTGCACGGATAGGCGACCGTAGCAATATGCGTTGAGCGGCCGGTTCGGTTTTGCTGGCCCGGGGTTCAAGCCCCATCTCTGAGCATTTAATTTTGTTTTTTAACCGTGAATTTGAACGGAACTACGGACGTTACACGAAGATACGGATACAGACAGACAAACGGATGGACAGACAAGGAAATTATTATGTTTGCTCTGCTTTGCCATTCGCATCAATGCCGATGTCTTTAGATATTTTATCTCACTAGCACGAGTTTTTTGTTTCATCTTTATTATGTACTTTCTTCGTAGGATTACCTGTAAGTGGATCAGTTGAGTATGACAATCTATTTGATTAAAATTTATTATTTATGACAAGAAAATGGATTGCTCATGGTTATGATCTTTTTTAAATATTCCGCATTTATTTAAATAACTCCGCGTACGTTACGTAAGCCATAATACAAATACAAAAAGTCATAAAACAAAAAAATAATATCAGCTAACCTAATTTCGAATGTCTGTCCGTAACTTGCTGGATTACAAAAACAAAAACAGCGCGCGGCTCAGGCTACATACATGGGTCGCGCCACCAAACTACACGGCCTTGAAATATTCATTAATTTAATTGTGTCCGGTGTGATCGTCGCCACGAGTCTGCTTGCAAGGTTTCAGCTCGATTGGATCACGGGAAAAGGGTCAAAAATCGATCCAAAGTTTTTTCGACGGCAAGCCGGCAAGCAAGCAAGCAGACGCCACGAGTTAATATAAAAGGAGTAAAAATATATAAGTAATGTTCCTATTTTGATTAGGTTGAACTCTCTCGTTTTACGAGTTGGCAGGAAAATGCGCTATTCTGTCGGCCTAGACATCAATCAGACCGATCAGTCAGAAATCAATATCCCCTCCTCCCGCTCTCCGCGCCTGACCCACCTAATCAATGTAAACATTTCCCCTCCCCTCCCTCTCGCTCTTCATCTTCACACTACGTCTCTACAATACTCTAGAAATAGAATAATAAATTTAAAAAATGCAATCCATTGCGTCGCTTGTTTATATTTTGAACTATTTAAAGATACTAGCCGTTGAGCAATTGGCTGTCTCTACTAGGCCCTGCGGGCGGACATAAATTGTTTAATTATCAATCTTACGTTCAATGCAAAGTTTTTGTTGTGTAAATGTTTGTATTATTAAATAGATATTTATTAGCTAGTATACACATACTAATTATATTTTTAGCGGTGCATTCTTCATTAGGCTCATGGTCCATTTTGAAAAACCACAAATTATTTATTGGCGAAACCTTATAAGAGAAACATACAACACAGGAAAAACTAATGTGAAAAATAAAACAATTAAAAAATACTAATCGTATGTTACTTACATGTAAATGAAAACAAAAAACAATTTAAATAAGAAAAGGAATATGTGGACAATGATTCAATTTTATTATGTACTGGCGGTCTGTATCCGATGTTGCCCGGATAACAGAAAAAAATTGTATAAGACGTTACTCGAAGTTAGGGCGACAGACAGACGAAACAGACAAATATGGCAAAACTTAAACCCACGATTCGATGTTCGATCGGGGAAGTTGATACTTGCTCTCGAATGTCATATAGAAACATTCTGAAAAATTAGACAAATGACGGACACACAGCATGTGAAAAAAAAAAAATGAAATAAACTTTTTAAAAATACTTACGTACCGTATGATATAATAATAATATAATTTATGTATATACTTGGGCAAATGTATCTATACCTGTAAAACTCAATGTCTATCTGTCTGTCGGTCTGTTCTCAATAGAAATCCACATCGTTTGTCCGATTCGATTCAAATTTTTCATACTTATGCTTTACGACCCGGCGGGTATCATAGGCAACATTTTCCCCTATTCTCATACCCCTTCCTCTCCCCTGACATATTTTCGATACAAATCTGTACCGTTTGTCCGATCGGACTCAAAATTTGGAAAATTGTTTTTTAGGACTCGGCGGGTAACAAAGACGACATTTTCTCCCTATTTTCATACCCATTTCCGTCCCCCTAACATATTTTCGATGCAAATCTGTACCTTTCGGCCGATCGGACCTCAAAATTTGGAAATTTTTTCGTTAATACTCGGCGGGTAACATATGCGACATTTTCCCCCTATTCTTTTAACCCTTCCCCTCTGCTTATATATTTTCGATGCAAATCTATACCATTCGAATCGAACCTTTGTTTACCCTCACAAATTTATTTTAAACTTAATCCTTAACCCGTGCAATGCCGGGTAAGGACAGCTAGTTGTTAATATAATATGATTAAAATAAATAAAATTAGTATTTCAGATCTAGACTTCATCGAATAGCGCACATTACAGAATCCTTGGAGGTATTTTTGTTTTTTCTTCGCGCTTTTAAATGTAACTTTTTTTGGATGACTTTCTCAACTCGCCTTAAGGCGATTGATTATCTTGCAAAGTGAGCAAATTTAACAATTTTTTCTCATATATTCTCTTGCACTTTTTATCACATTTTTGTATGGAAAGATATCATATTAAAATTTATTCATCAGGTTCCATACATTAGGTATCATTCATTTTTAAAAAATCATAGTTTATTAAATGATTAAATAATTTAGTTTGTATCGTTTTAATAAGATATCCATATTTAAAATATATAAAACATAATGAATAAATTAAATATGATACCTTTCCATACAAAACTGGGATGGAAAATGCAAGAGAAGATATGAAAAAAAGGTGAAATTTGCTCACTTCGAAAGTGATCGAAAGGCTTTTATTAATTTAGATTGTTTTCTCTCTATTTTATGCGTACACTCCTATACAAGTATCTCGCTGTTTGTATAGCTATACCATTAAATCATTACCAATATCCTTTGTAAACTGTATCGGCAGATGTTTAAAGAGAACAATGTTGTTTACACAAAATTTGTTAGTTTACTCTAATTAATAATTATCTCCAACCCCAAAGATCACGCTATGAATTATCAAAAAAAAAACATTAATCATCTGGCACTGTCGTTTTAATATGTAAAAATATTATATGAAAAGTACGGACGTTACTTACTTAAAATTAATTGTGTAGGTACCTACTTCTCAAACGCTCAAAAATAATTTTAAATTCATATATTTTTTAAATGTACGATAAGGAACATACATATCAACCATTCTATATAAATTTAAAAATATACTAGTTTAAAAATATATTCTTTCTCAATATACATTGTTGAGTGTTTGTAAACAAACAGCGCACACCAATATCACGTATTTGTTGACAGATATCATCGAACCGTTTTATAATTATAGCTGATCTTATTAGTTGCAAAATTTTATAGTCGTTCCAATGTTGATTGCGCTGCCAAATGCAATTAATAGTTTGCCATTAACCGATTTAAACTTCTCACAAATTTACGAGAGCTGTTAAAATTTTGGATGACTGCATTTTTTATATTTCATCTGATCGATATTTTGGCCTCTTAAGGAAGACATTTTTGATCCACTTGCATTTTGATCAAACAATGATCAAACAAATTTTCGTTTAAAAGAATTTAATAATTTTAGTATAATTTTGGATTTTTCGAAATTTTAACCATTTATGTATTGTTTAATTTTCGAGCCCAACACGTGGAGTAGTCGCGAAACCTGTTTCAATGATAAAGGGAGTATAATAAAAACTTGGTTTTTATGGGTTAGTTTTTTCAACTCCGAAAACAATTCTATATGGAAATCTAGATTGTTCATACTTGTTTATTTTTGTTACATAAGGAAAATACGTTGTGCCCCCTCAAGCGAATCTCTCTCTCTCTCTCTCTCTCTCTGTCTGAATTATAAATTATATAAAAAAATACTATTTTAAATCTTATCTTATCATATTGTATCATCATATTATATTGTATCATATTGTATCATATTGTATCATATTGTATCATATTGTATCATATTGTATCATATTGTATCATATTGTACCATATTGTATCATATTGTATCATATTGTGTCATATTGTATCATATTGTATCATGGTAATAATTACTATTATACTTATGGTAACCATAATAAGGTGAACAAAGCACTACCCGCGTACCGCGGCGGGTGGCGGTTGCACGGTTGTATGTACGGCAATGTATGACGGACAACGCACTAGCTCCCGCCTCACCGCGCGGGAGCCGCTGTCGGTCGCGGAGAACTCGACACCCGCGGTTGTCGAGCTGTACAGACTGGTATGGGAGACACCGCACGACGAAATGTGGGAAGAAATAGTTTGATATCTTTGGAGGAATGATTAAGTCACTCCAGTTATTTCTCCTCTAATTTTGTTTAGTAATTTGACGAAAAAAACTTTAGACATTCTCGTGTAGTTAAAAAAACTTTTGTTTAAAAACAAATTTTCTCAGATCTCTGTAAAATATTACGAACGCTCCATTTGTATTTCTTTGTTGTAGCAAAGGATGGACCCAGTATCTCGGTTTTTGTTTGCGACGCCTTTTATTTTGCTTTTTCACTTTCAACCTGTACAAGAGCCAAATAGCCACAGCTTCTACCGCCAACATATTCATTTCGAGACTTGAGCTCTGCAAGCGGCCGACCAAGAACCGCGGCGGGACCCGCGAGAGCCACCGCACGGCCCGCGCGCCCGCGTCCGCTAACCGCCGCGATGCGCGGGTGAGTGTTTGAGTGTCTAAGGTGGACAACGCACTACCCGCGTCCCACGGCGGGAGGCGGTAGCGCGGTTGTCTGTTTGTATGGCAATGTATGGGGGACAACGCACGGGCTCCCTGGTGAGGCGGGAGCCGCAGTCGGGCGCGGAGATCTCGACTCCCGCGCGCGGCCGCGGGTGTCCAGTTGTGCAGACTTGTATGGGAGACACCGCACGGCACCGCATTCTCGCGCGGTTTCTTTCATTCAGAAGGAGGTTTGCGTACATAAAAATGGATTTTGATACGGGAAAGTATATTTTTGAAATAGAAAACCGCCCAGCATTGTGGGACATGAAATCTATGGAGTACAGAGATCAGATTTTAAAAATAAAAATGTGGAAAGAAATAGTTGATGTCTTTGGAGGAATATTCCAGTTATTTCTCCTTTAATTTTGTTTAGTAATTTATTGAAAAAAACTGTAGACATTCTCGTATAGTTAAAAAAACTGTTGTTGAAAAACAAATTTTCTCAGATCTCTGTAAAATATTACAAACGCTCCATTTGTATTTCTTTGTTGTTGCAAAGGATGGATCCAGTATCTAGGTTTTCGTTTGCGACGCCTTTTATTTCCCTTTTTCACTATCAACCTGTACAAGAGCCAAATAGCCACAGCTTGTATCGCCGACAGATTCATTTGAAGACTGAGCTACCCGGCTGAGCGGCGGGACACAACGCACGGCCCGCGCGCCCGCGTCCGCCAACCGCCGCGATGCGCGGGCTCGTGCGTTATAGCTCTAAACGCTTGTTCAGACACAGCGGGAACCGTGCAGTTTCAGAATCGCGTGGGATCCGTGCGGGTCTTATGTACCTAGGTTTGTATGTGATCGTTCAGACACAACCGTGCGGTTAGTCAACCGCCGCGGTGCCCGCAACCCAACCGCTAGAAAATAGACCCGCACGGAGTCCGCACGATTCTATTACTATGGAGCCTTACGAGAGCGTTCGGTCACGTTGCGGGCACCGCATGATTCCCATGTCGCAAGAGGAGCACGCGTGGATTATATTCTCTTTTCTATGGTTATGGATCGCTTTGATACTGAACTTTTTATTGATGAAGTGGAGAAAAGACCTGTAATATGGGATCTTCAGTATGAGGATTACTCAAATATGCCAAGAACCAAGTTTAGCAGGAGTTGGTGGAGATATTTGGAAATGGTGGAAAAAAATAGTATTTTATGGATGTAGGTATTTATTCACCAAAAATGAACTGACAGAATTATATTTTTGTGTCTTGCCATGGAACACGGCCGTCGTTAACAAAGTAATGAGCGAATATATCTCTGATATTCAAAGATGGAGAACGGCACCGCAACTGTCAAACTGACGTTTATTTTCGCGCGCACAAATAGCTTGTAAACCGCGGGTGTGTGAACAGATGACACAAATCGCGTGTTTTGAAACGCGATTCTGAAACTGCACGGTTCCCGCTGTGTCTGAACAAGCGCTAAGACATGTTTGAGCGTCATGAGTTCGGCGTCATTATTTAAAAATAGTAAAAAATAGTAAATAATCACGAAAATATCGCTAGCAAAACGAATGAACCGCGGCAGTCTCTCGTGGAATGGGCATAATGCTTTTTACTTACGTGGCGATTTCTACTATCGCAAGCCGCTATAAGTAACTTCGTTCCAATAAAATGTAAATAAATAGTACCTACGTATATTTACAAATCAGTCAACTAGTGTAGAATCAGAAAGAGCTTTCTCTTCAGTAGTAGCAACCTGCACATAAATTAGATCTAGCCTCAAATATTTTAACGTGTTATGTTTCTTAAGGCATGATTTTATTCCTCTTCTGAAAGTTAAAGGTTTAAAAAAATTGTTTAAGTACCTAAATTAAAATAATAATTTTCATATTTTTTTTCATTATTTGTTTTTTTTATTTGTGTGTATCACAATAATTAAATTCTTCATAAATACCAAGAAATTAAAAGTAAACTGGTATTACATTAATACCGATAATACAACTTTTCGCAATTTTCGTGCTTTATTGGCACAAAATTTATTTTAAATAGATATAAGAAAGATTTTTGATAAGAGTGAAATACATTTTTAAAATGAAATTAATATGATGCTCAAGTACTATACCGATAATAAATTACTTAGGTTTAATTATAATATTATTATTAAAACATGTAGATATACTCAGTATATGAAAAACATTATACTGAGTATATTTAAGTAAAATATTGAAATATTGGCTCGTTAAAATCAACAGTATTTAAAAAAATATTTTTAATAGGTTTTACTAGCGGAATTTTTTAAGTTATTAACTTCTGTACATATTCATCCAGGTCATTCTAAAAATATATGTCAACCTATTCATAAAAATTATTTGTCATTAAATAAGTTTGATTATGAAATATTTACCTCGGCTAAAACATTTGAAGTAGGTACGTCATAAATATGTATATAAACACCCATTTGTCAGTAACTGTGAACAGTATATTTTAAAATTACTTTAAATCTGATATATTTAAAATAAAATTATTATTTTTTCTTTTTAAATTATAATTAAACTTATAAATAAATTTTAAAATTAAACTTATAAATAAATTTTAAAATTAATTTCTTTTTTAAATTTTTTAGACAACTACAATACCTACAAGTAAATTTTGAAAATTCACTTATGAGAAAATAATATTGAAAATATCGGGAAAGAATGTAAAGCTGATCAAAGCGTAGTTTATAGAATTAAAAAAACTAACCCATAAAAACCAAGTTTTTATTATACTCCTTTCTCATTTGTATTGTTTCCAATTTGTTATTCTATCAACGTATTCCTTTTGCTATAAGTCCATGTGGAAAATCTGTTCCATGTATATTATTATCCTTAAAACTTATAGAATATTGAAAACATCACAATTGGTATAGGGGGGCACGGCGTCGGCGAAACCGTCTGATCGGACCCATGGCTCGAGTCAGACTAGTTGAAACAGGTTTTGCGCCTTCTCCACGCGTTGGGCTCCTTTCTCATTTGTTTGGTTTCCAATTTGTAAAAACGTTAAAATTTCGAAAAATCCAAACTTATACTATAATTCATTTTTTTTAAACGAAAATTTGTTAGATCATTTTTATCGTCGAATATGCCCGCAAAGCTTCAGCTCGATTGGATGACGGGAAAGGGTTAAAAATCAATCCAAAGTTTTTTCGGCAGACAAGCAGACAAGCAAACGCTACGAGTTAAAAAGGGCTGCTCAGATGATTTGGGCATGTTGAGCAAATGAATGAAGAAAAAATGGTAAGTAAAATATATGACGCAAGCATTGCGAGAATTTTATTGAACCGAAACAATTTAGTTCTATAATAGTGTAGAATTGAATTATTTCAGTTGATGTACAAGGCGACACATAATGTGTCCCCTACGGATCTTCAAGAACTTCAGAAACTTTAATGGTAGTACTTGGAGTACAATCTCTAGTCTTCCCCTTTCAGGCGCAGGAGCGGACATTTTTTGTAGTTGGCCCAAAAGCGAGAAACACTACACCCTCCATGATAAGGAATAGTTCACCAGAAATTTTTAAATTAAAAAAAAACACCAAACGATTAAGGTAGGTATCAGAATATTTTATTATGTTCAAAATTTTTACGAACACAATACTGGATTTTATCCCCAGTGGGATATCATTAATCAACATATATTATAGATGTCTCATAGAGACGAAGCTATTTTATTTTTGTTTTAATTGTGGTAAAATAGATATGGAAGTACTTTTGAGTGTTCATAGGGCTAACGACCTATCGCACGGCTGGCTTAAGTGATCACATTACACAATGTAACGTTTACCGATTCCACTCATGATAGACTACCACATCTATAAACATTTTGGATGTTGTATATATGTTTAACTTGCACACCTTGTTTTGTATGTGAGTTGTATTTTTATTACCGCCACCTAGTGTCGAAAGAATTGTCATTCCCATGATTCAATACAGATGTCGCTATAGATAATGAAAATCTATAGGTATTTATATGTGTATATGACATTCTTCCGAATTGTTAACATTAAACTAGGATACGCCTGAAAATTATTTCAATTATTTACACCTTTTTTATAAACCAGTTTTCAGAATATTTTCTGTACGTTTAAATTTTTTACGAACACAAAACTGGATTTGACCCTCAGGGGGATATCATTAATCAAGATAAATTAAAGATATCTCATAGAGACGAGATTATAAAGAAAGGTTAAATATTATCTTGAATTTAAAATCAAAAATAAATTTTATATTTAAAAAAATTGGGCCACTTCATTTTGTTTTAAAAATATTTCACAATCTCAAGAGATATAAATCAATAAATATTTTTGCACACTATTATTTAAAAACAAAAAAATACGAGAAATTGGGTTTATTTTTTAAACTCTATGAAAATAATTATTTACCTATGTTACTTTGAAATGTAATTTATTGACTTAAAAGACTTCTTAGTGTAAACAAATTTTATTTATAAATATAATTATAATACATAAAATAAAATAAAATACATATATAAATTGATACAGAATAAATAAATAAATAAATATATATTTTATCGTAAAATATATAAATTATACATTGCTGTCACTGAAATATCTCGGAATAATGGAAAAAAAATTCTTGAATTATTAATACAGTAATTTTGAAGAATGTTGAAATTATAAAATAATAGAAGGAGAGAGTTATATATTTGAACATGAATACATACATTTGTAAAAAAGTTAGGAGAAAACTTTGTTTAATAACGGAGTTGTAATGTACGAAGGCTTTGGTGGTGTAAAAAAGGTAGAAGGAAACATTGTTTAATAACGGAGTTGTAATATACAAAGGCTTTGGTGGTGTAAAAAAGGTAGAAGGAAACATTGTTTGATAACGGAGTTGTAGTATACAAAGGCTTTGGTGGTGTAAAAAAGGTAGAAGGAAACATTGTTTAATAACGAAGTAGTAATATACAAAGGCTTTGGTGGTGTAAAAAAGGTAGAAGGAAACATTGTTTAATAACGGAGTTGTAATATACAAAGGCTTTGGTGGTGTAAAAAAGTAGAAGGAAACATTGTTTAATAACGAAGTTGTAATAAACAAAGGCTTTGATGGTATAAAAAAGGTGGAAGAAAACATTGTTTAATAGGGGAGTTGTAATATACAAAGGCTTAATATATACAATTATTCTACAAAGATAAGGAATGTTCTTGATTACAGCCTATGGGATTAGAAATATAAGGGTTTAGGTTAGGAGGAGGATAAGTTAGGATCTGGAATAGGAAATGTTTGGTTGAAGTTTAATAGGGCTTGGGTTTATAACTGAGTATGACATTGATACCGAAGAGTTTGAGCATTTTATTATTTGAGGTAGACATGTGTTTAAAGTTGGAGGTTTAAGGTTTGAGGTAGGTAAGTAGAGTTATCATTCTTTTTAGTGAGGGTCACAGGGACTTAAAGAAAAAATATAAGTGACAAAAAAATATATAAATATTTAAATATAGTATTTAAAATATATTTAACGTATAAAAATATTTTTGCAAATTTCATCATTTGAATGGTCATGAAAAATGATTTATTCAAATGATATTTTACATTTATTTTAGATATGTTGAACTGTATGTTGACTATTTTCATTGAAAGGAAAAATAAGTAAACAGACGTACAACCAAACCGATACATACATTATTATATTCATACATAACGCAAATGAGAACAGTGGATGAGACATCGGGGGGGTGGTTTTGGTTGATCTATTCACCAGTCATAACCTCAAGGAACTCTGTAAAAATAAAAACATGTGAAATATCATTAAAAATCCTATAAATACTAAAAGCGTTAAAACGCTTTAAAGTTTTAATATTCTTGATTATGATTCATTTTGTTACGATTTAGTATAATTTTGCCAATTATCACAGAGTGTGTTTTGATAGCGTTAACGTTTCATTAAAGCCATGTTACAATTATTCAATTATTTAAATACGCTTTGCAATGCGTAATCTTTAAGAATAATATATGGAATATTTGATAAAAAAATATGGAATATCTAATAAAAAATGCAATAAAAATTTACCATCCCAGTCAACAGTGCCGGAACCGTCAGAATCAATTTCTTCGATCATCATATCCAGATCTTCTACTGTGATTTTGTCATCTAACTCTTTGAAGATTTCCCGCAGAACATCGGTTGATATATAGCCATTACCTAAAAAAACATAATATTGTTTTACGTATAAATATTCGAGGCCTTGTATTAGATAAAAATATTGGAAATAAAAACGTGCCTCATCACCAAATCTTATATAATAAATAGGCAATTGCTTTCAAGGAATGAAGATTCAATATATTTCCAATTTCAATGTCTGTCTGTCAATATTCACCCCATATCCTCACACAAATGAGGTCTGTCCTGGCGTAGTATCGAGGCCAGTCGACATTAAAAATAGTCAATGTAGTATATGCAAAAGCCCTCAGAAATTTGAAAAGAATAAATATTTTGATTCGTTTACTGAAAATTCATAATTATGAATAGGTATGATTAAAATAAATTTAATGATATTCAGTAAATTTTCTATGTAACCATGAATGTTTAGAATTAAGATTCTTCTTACTAGTTAGTGGTTAAAATGAATGTGCATAATATCTCCAAATAAAAATAATAATTTATAATATCCGTCCGTAACTTTCTATCCAATAGCTATCTCCAATTGTCGATCTCATTCTGTTTTTAAAATTATTATGCTAGTTGAACTTATTCCGTTTTCAAAAACAGTATGGTTTCAAAATGTTCATTAAAAAATGAAAACATAATAAAATACTGTGAATTAAATTTTTATTTAAATATTTATATTTTCTTAAATATTTGAGTTTAATGAAAATCAAGACAAATAAACGCATCCATTACTATATCGCATATGTCATTGATTTTAATCATGTATAATTCTCTATCTAACAATGTCCGTCACTTACGCTGCCAGATGGCTCAAATAATAATGAGGTGTAATAATAAAAATAAAACATAATTCTCTGTTTAATAATGGTCATCACTAACGTTACACTAACGTTATCAAGACGTTACGCTCCTCTAGACAGCAACATTAATTGGTGACCGAAATATATAATAAAAGTACATATGTCATTTTTGACGGGTTATAACTAGTTAAGTATTATTTATAACCGACGTATACATGTATGTCAACAAGTCAAATGATATTTTTTCTTTCAAAAAAACCTCTCAACGAGCTTGTATAATTAAAGAATCGTAACATACCGATAAAAGAGTAAATTTTAACATAAGTGTACAAAGAAAGTATTTTTGTGATAAAATACTCTGATTATTAAAATGGACTGAAAGCCCTGGCGCCACCTAGCAGGTGTGCCTCGATGTTAAATAAAAATTAGTTTACCTTCTTTATCATATAATCTGAAGGCTTCTCGCAACTCGCGGACTATCGCTTCCTGGTCTTCCTCTTCTTCTGTTAGGAAGTTGGCAGCTAGCCTACAGAACTCTTCAAATTGCAACTCGCCTGAACCTAAAATAAAACAAAAATTTAATACATTGCCGTAATATCCATAAATTTCGATAATTTATTTGATTTAATACCCTTTCTGTAATACCCATTATAATAAAAAATAAAAGAAAATAAAAAAATACACATAGATAAAAATTATAGTAAATGATTAATTTTGTTTTACCGTATATCAAATCGACTGTTGTTATTTAATAATTTGATTTTGTAATTCTCTGCCATCAGCCAATTCTATGATAATGTTTTCGAGATTGTGGCAGAAAATTTGGTATTTGATTTTGTTTGCTGTTTTTAGTAGCAAATTATATTTTTATTTGTATCCCATAAATTATTGAAAACGGTATATATTTATTACGTATAATAACAAATCGGGTACCAAAAATGATGTAGTTTCAAAAGTTTATCTCGTCTACATGCGTTAGTTAGGGCAAATTAAATTCGGCTGGCCTTAAATAATTGATTTAGTTACCATTTACACATGTTGATGTGAGGGACTCTACCTCTCCACAAACTATGTAATCATCAGTTAAGAAATTAGGGGTGCATAATTAAAGCTACTGTGCGGTTACACAAAAATATGAAATTATTTTACCATCTTCATCGACTTCGTTGATAATTTCCTTTAGCGTGTCGTCATCCAACTGATGTCCCAACATCTCCAGGATGGTTCCAATCATGTCTGTGCTGATTACACCTTTCTTCTCCTGGTCAAAAGCATCGAAGGCATTTTTCAGAACTGTAAAATAATATTGTACACTCAAAATTAAACTTTAAATTTTTTTTATATAATATAAACTTGTTAATAATGGATCGAATAGATAAATAATATAATATAAATAATAGACAAAATAATTTATTTATTTTAACAGATAAAGTTAACATTTAATGATATTTTAATAATTGATATAAATTAACTTTGTTAAAACCACTTATTTATTGAAAAAATTCAACATGTTTCGAAGCCAATGGCTTCTTCGTAGAAATTTTGAAATTAGAGTTAAGGAATACTTAAGGTGTTTAAATAGTAATAATTATTCCGAATTTTCTAACCATCTTTTGGCTATGGATCATTCTTTTGATATTAATAAGGGTTTACAAATTTTACATACAATTTATACAGAATCACAATTTGATAAATAAGAAAGAGTGTAAATAGTAAATTAAATAATATAAATAATCAGGTCCTTTTTGCAAATAGTTATCTTTTAAATTTATTTTCATGTTAATTAGGTACTTTATATTATCATTTTCCATATATAACTTTTGAATATTTTGATCTACACTTCGATTTTTAAATATTATTTTTGTTATCCTGACGAAGAAGCCATTGGCTTCGAAACATGTTGATTTTTTTCAATAAATAAGTGGTTTTAACAAAGTTAATTTATATCAATTATAATTATGTTACCACAAAATAAATTTGCTGCATTTGAAGAAGAAGATATTTTAATATTTAAAAAAAGTTTTCACTTTATTCACATGTAAAATATTTTGAAACTAATGTTTAATTTGCTGCAGTAAATTTGCATTTTTAAGTGGATAAGTACTTACGTTGTGTTTGTTCTTTGTCAAGTCCCTCCTGGTGAGCCGCATCATATGAAAGAAAAAAAAGATACTTCAATAACAATACGACAAGAATCACTCCCATTTCTTTCTGGTCACAATCACTTGGACGTACACTTGTATTGCGAGTTCAGTTGCAAAGCTGTCAATTAAGAATCAGCCAATTTATTTTAGGACTACGTCCAAAGTTTATCTTGTTACTTGGTGTATTGTAATTTTACTAATCAGTGTATCGAAAAGTGTATAAAAGTTCTTGATATTTAGAAATTATTATTGAACACCATTATATTTATGCTAAATTTTTGAAACTGTTGATTCTACTAAATTTAAAAATAAAAATTGAGTATACGTAAATAAATTATTGATCATTTATCATCGATCATTTAAGCCAGCTCATACAGGTCGTAGGCCCTAAGTCATCCTATAAAAGACTTTCATACACGTTTTTCATATTAATAGCTTGTGAGGTTTCTATAATTTATCTTAAACGATAATTATCCCTCTGTGGAGAAATCCAATAATTGTGGTCCCAGAACACGAAAATATTGTTAAAATATTTAATTTAATTGTATATTTTTAAATATATTTAATATAAAACACACCATTTTTAATATTTAACTTTTCTTTGCACTGATACACTAAATTCACTGATCAGGACGGCAGAAAGCACTGACGATGAATCGCTACAAGCTTTGGATGATCTGATGTGTCCCGATACTGAAGAAGGCTTATTATACCGTCGACCAATGTCAGACCTCGCGTGCCTGGAATCTTCAAGCTTCACGGTCGAATTATCGGCGTCGCGAGATAAAACTGGGCCGGCGTCGGTTGCGAACGGCGCCTATTTCATGTATACGATTGACAGAAGGAACTAACAGTTGATCGGATGTTTTTTTTATAAAATATTAGAAAGTAAATATTTTTGTTAGAATCGTAATTTAAAAAATCATCGATAGAAATTGTCTTTGGTTTTGATTTGCATAGGTATTAAAAAATTTAATTTTTGTAATAGTACTTGTAACGGTAAAATAAACAGTAAAATAATAGTGCTCTATTCAATGAAATACGCAAAAATACCAAAAATACATGGAAATACATCGAACATCTATCGTGTTGGCGATCATTATTTTATTTGCAATAGCTTGAATTCACGAATTTCTGAAGTGCCTTAGATTTTTCAGTCAGGACATCTAGAGCCTCAATTGCTTTGCAATGGTTAAACCGAAAACTAAGCCCAAGGGTCACCGAGCCAGTCTTGTGACGGGGGCACTCGAGATGTCAAAGCATCCGGTGAACATCAATGGGGATGATGGTCTCAAATTAAAAACCTCTTTGTACCCGACGCTTCAAAATCAATATCGTCGTGGATTTCGCAAATGTACTGAACCGGCAATAGATGGAATAAACACATAACAATAGAACCCATGACATTACATGCCACGGTGTTGCCACGGAATACATAAACACAAACATAGAATACATAAAGACAGATCTTGTTTTCAACACGGTATTTTCAGCCAATACTTAACCACAATATTATCAACACTCACAACACACATAAGTCCTGATGATGAACCCTGCAATGGGATCAGCCTGAAATATTACAAAAAAACGGCTATACGGAGTATCTCAGAAAGTACAAACCCGAAGAATATGACATTCAGTCCTCGATCGGCATTTTTGGGTTGCATAGAACACCAGCGTAAAAAGTCTAAGTCGTAGGTAGTAGTAGACTATGAAGCAAATTAAGCGGGAAATTTTGAATCGAACTTGAATAAAATGAAAATAAATCTGATATTACTCAGTTTTTGAATATATTCATATCTCACTAATGCATTGAGTTCCAATTTAGAATTAGATTAGAAACAGAATAGAAATAGAATAGAAACAGAATAGAATTCCAATTAGAATGATGGAATTGCAACTCCTTCCCTCCTAGTGTCATGTCAGGTCCACCCAAATGTTGGCTATCACTTGAGAGTACATCTCCCTGTCTCTAGTGGCTCGAAACAGCTCTTCCATCGTCCTCATTCCGGTCCAATCTCATATATTACGGAGCCATGAGATCTGCTTCCTACCAACATCCCGTATTTCCTTAATCCTAACCCTAAATATCAAATGTAATATATCATGTAATATATCAAATGCAATAGTGCCCTTAATTATTGAATCGCAACTACCAAGCCGTAAATACATTATTTCATAATTGAAATATCGTACATGGTTTCCAGCAAAATAGGTTAAGTAAATAGGTGTAAAATATATTTGATGGACAGAATAAAAATAATCTATAAATATAATTTTGGA
>JADDOH010008583.1:0-15177 GCA_016648135.1 Agrypnia vestita | reverse complement strand
TAGTAGTAGGTGATGTTACCAATGATGCAGATTTAAGCCAAAATATGACAAGTCAAACTAGCCAGTCTTCCTCAGTACCATTTATTGACGTAGTAAAGGTACCAACTCTATAACCTAATCGTAACAAACGGTAGGTTAAAAAACACATATTCGTTTTTACCTGCATACTGGAAAAAGTTTACCTAGAAGAAAAAGAACAAAAGAAACTAGAAAGAAAAGGGAAGAATATGAAACAAGAAGAGAAAAAACTACAAAAGAAACCAAAAAAAATACTAAAGAAATACGATCAAAAGTTGAGAAATTTTAAAATTGTTGAAACTGTACAAGAGAATGATGAATATTTTTGCATTTTTTGTCAGGAAAAGTATCGTGACCCCCCCAGCGAAGGCTGGATTGTGTGTTTAAAATGTTGGAATTGGGCTCTTGAGAAGTGCGCTGCCGGGACTTCTTCCAGAGGCTTTATTTGTGACTTGTGTGAATGATGTGGGATCTCGTCCGTAAAAACCCCATGCTGTCCGTAATTAACCCAACACCCGTCCGTATTTACCGTAAGGGCTACGGGTAATGACGGACAGACGAGGTTTTGATTTTGATTAAAAATATATAGTTGTTGATAGATCTCATAAAATAATTAATTATGATTTTGTAGGTGAATAACTATAGTTTCATAATAAATAAAGTCAGGCTGATTGTTTCTAATAGTATAGGTTTTGTACGTTATGTCATTTCAGCGTCCGCAATTCACCCATCCTCCCCTATTTGATCGCTTTTGTACGCTTTTACACGGCATTAATTCGCATTTGTACGCTTATACACGGCATTAATTCACATTTGTACGCATTTAAACGATTTAACGCGCATTTTATGCTTTTATCCGAATTTGTACGCAATTATACCCATTCATACGCATTTATTCTCATTTATATGCATTTATTCACATTTATACGCTTTTACATGGCATTTATACGCAATTGTATGCATTGAAATGATTTTAATTGCATTTGTATGCTTTTATATGCATTTGTTCGCAATTATACGCATTTATACGCATTTATACGCCTTTATAATCTTTAATACGGCTTTTGTACGCATTTATGCGCATTTATACGCAATTATACGCATCAATAAGGCATTTATACACATTACTACGCATTTGTACGCAATTATACACTTTAAAATGCATTAATACGCATTTATAAGGTTTTACACGCATTTGTACGCATTTAAACGATTTTACGGGCATTTATATGCTTTTATACGCACTTGTACGCAATCATAAGCAATTATACGCATTTATACGCATTTATACGCATTTATACGCATTCATACGCATTTATACGCATTTATACGCTTTTATACGCTTTTGTACGGCATTTACGCATTTATACGCTTTATTACGGAATATATAGGTATTTCATCGCTTTTGTACGCTTTTACACGGCATATATTCGCATTTGTACGCATTTAAAACGATTTAACGCGCATTTATATGCTTATTTTCGCGTTTGTACGCATTTATACGGATTTATACGCATTCATACGCATTTATTCTCATTTATATTCATTTATTCGCATTTATACGCTTTTACATGGCATTTATACGCATTTGTATGCTTTGAAACGATTTTAAGTGCATTTAATGCTTTTATATGCATTTGTACGCAATTATACGCAATTATGCATTTATACGCCTTTTTAATCTTTAATACGGCATTTGTACGCATTTATACGCAATTATACGCTTTTATAAGGCACTTATACACATGATAACGCATTTGTACGCAATTATACGCTATTATACAACATTTATACACATTTATACGCATTTGTAAGCAAATACACTCTTTTAATTGCATTAATTAGCATTTTTACGCATTAGTACGCATTGATACGGCTTATTACGGATTTATACGGTTTTACACGCATTTATACGCTTTAACACGCATTTATTCGCTTTAATACGGCACTTATACGCATTTTTACGCAATTATTCGCTTTTATAAGGCATTTATAAAGATTTATACGCATTTGTACGCAATTGTACGCTTTTAATTGCATTTATAATCATTTTTACGCATTAGTACGCATTGATACGCTTTTAAACGCATTTATACGCTTTAACACGCAATAATACGCCTTTATACGGCATTTGTATGCATTTATATGCATTAATACGTTTTTTTCGCATTTATATATATTTGATCGCTTTTGTACGCTTTAACACGGTATTTATTCGCATTTGTACGCATTTTCACGAATTAACACGCATTTATACGCTTTTATACGCATTTTTACGAAATTATACGCATTTATACGCCTTTATCCACATTTTTAAGCAATGACTCGCTTTTATACGGTATTTTTACCCATTAAACCACTTTGATACGGCATTTATATGTGGTTTAATGCTTTTATACTAATAAATATGCTTTATTTCGCCTTTATGTGCATTTTTTTGCTTTTTAACGCTTTTACACGGCAATTATTCGCATTTTTACACATTTTAACCATTTTCCGCGCATTTATATGCTTAAATAGGCATTTATACGCAATTATACGCTTGAATACGGCATTTATACACATTTATACCCATTTGTACGCAATTATACGCTTTTATACGGCATTTATACACATTTATACCCATTTGTACGCAATTATACGCTTTTATTTGCATTTATAATCATTTTTACGCATTAGTACGCATTGATACGGTTTTACACGCATTTATACGCTTTAACACGCATTAATTCGCTTTAATACGGCATTTATACGCATTTAAATGATTTTACGGGCATTTATATGCTTTTATACGCACTTCTTCGCAATCATAATCAATTATACTCATTCATACGCACTTATAAGCTTTTATACTGCATTTCTATGCATTTTTACGCACTTATACGCAATAATACGCCTTTATACGGCATTTGTATGCATTTATATGCATTAATACGTTTTTTTCGCATTTATATGTATTTGATCGCTTTTGTACGCTTTTACACAGCATTAATTCTCATTTGTACGCATTTTAACGATTTAACGCGCATTTATATGCTTTTATAAGCATTTTTACGCAATGTTACGCATTTATACGCCTTTATACAAATATTTAAGCAATGACTCGCTTCTATACGGTAATTTTACCCATTTATCCGCTTTGATACGGCATTTATATGTGGTTCAATGCTTTTTCACTCATTTATATGCTTTAATTCGCATTTTTATGCATTTTTTCGCTGTTTTATGCTTTTACACGGCAATTATTTGCATTTTTACGCATGTATACGATTTACCGCTCATTTATATGCTTTTATACGCATTTATACGCAATTATACGCTATTGTACGACATTTATACACATTTATACGCATTTGTACGCAATAAGATGCTTTTACTTGCATTTATTAGCATTTTTACGCATTACTACGCATTTACACGGTTTTATACGCATTTATACGCTTTAACACGCATTTATTCGCTTTAATACGGCACTTTTACGCATTTGCATACATTTAAACGATTTTACGGGCATTTATATGCTTTTCTACGCACTTCTACGCATTTATAATCAATTATACGCATATATACGCATTTATAAGCTTTTAAAGTGCATTTCTACGCATTTTTACGCACTATAACGCAATAATACGCCGTTATACGGCATTTGTATGCATTAATATTCATTAATACGTTTTTATTCGCATTTATATGTATTTGATCGCTTTTGTACGCTTTTACACGGCATTTATTCGCATTTGTTTGCATTTTAACGATTTAACGTGCAGTTATACGCTTTTATTTGCATTTTTACGCAAAATTACTATATACAGGGAGCGGTCTCAGCCGCATTAGGTATCCAGATAAATTAAATTACATAAATTAAATATGACTCGGGACGGACAGAGCCGTCCCGACGTCAATAATAAAACAATAGGGGTAGGAATTTACCGCCGAGAGGCACACTATGTCAAGAGAAAATAATCAATACTAGAGAAATTCATCATCGTTTTCCGTCCACATCGCCGACGGCAACAACACTATATTTAAAATAAAACCGAGCTCAAGGCTCCTCAAGTTCCAATATGACGAATACCCAAAAGAAACAGATGGACACTGAGAGTTACTCTTCACTACAATTAAGTTCTAGATTTCGAAGCACAACAAATCATTTTTATCGATTTATATGCTTTTATACGGCATTTACGTATTTAAACGCTATATAACGGCATATATACGCATTTATACGATGTTAAAAGGCATGAATACGCATTTAAAAGCATTGATTTGCTTTTGTACGCATTTATTAGATTTTTTTAAGGCATTTTTTCGCATTTATACGCATTTACGCGCATTTATACTCATTCACATGCTTTTATTCTCATCTATATTCATTTATTCGCATTTATACCGTTTTACACGGTATTTATTCGCATTTGTATGCATTGAAACGATTTTACGATCATTTACATGCTTTTGTACGCATTTCTACGCAATAATACGCATTTATACGCACATATAAGCTTTTATACGGAATTTTTACGCATTGATGCGCATTTATGCGCAATTATACGCAATTAAACGCTTTTATACGGAATTTATATATATTTGTACGCATTTATACGCTTTTTAATGCACTCCTTCGCATTTAATCGGTTTTAAACGTATTTTTACGCTAACACACGCATTTAACGCTTTACGCTTTATAACGGCATTAATGCGCATTTATACGCTTTAATACGTCATTTATACCCATTTATACGATTTTTTAAGGCATTTATACGCATTTATACTCATTTATACTCATTTATAGAATTTTATTCGCATTAATATGCATTTTCTCGCATTTGTACGCTTTAATACGGCATTCATACGCATTTGTACGCCTTTAAACGATATTACATGCATTTATACGCTTTTATACGCATTTATACGCAATTATACGCCTTTTTACCGCATTTATACGCATTCATACGTTTTATTCCTATTTATATTTATTTATTTGCATTTATACGCTTTGAAACGGCATTTATACATATTTGTACGCATTGAAACGATTTTACGTGCATTTGTATTATATTATACACATCTGTACGCAATTATACGCATTTTTACGAACTAATATACTTTAATACGGCATTTTAACGCTTATATGCGCAATTGTACGCTTTTATACGGCATTAATACACATTTATTTGCATTTATATGGATTTATACGGTTTTTAACGCATTGATACGGTTTTTCACGCATTTATACGCATTAATACGCTTTTATACGGCATTTATACGCAATGATACGCTATTATACGGCATTTAAACCCATTTATACGATTTTACACGGCATTCGTACCCATTTATACGCCTTTTAACGATTTTAAGCGAATTTATACGCTTTTATACGCATTTGTACGCAATTATACGCATTTATAAGATTTTATACGGCATTTTTTGCATTTTAACGCATTTATACGCAATTATATGCTTTTATACGGTATTTATAAACATTTATACGCATTTGTACACACAATTTTGCGCATATATACGCATTTATACGCATTTATAAGCTTTTACACTGCATTTCTACTCATTTATACGCAATAATAGGCATTCATACGGCATTTGTAAGCATTTTATATCTATTTGATCGCTTTTGTACGCTTTTGTACGCTTTTACACGGCATTTATTCGCATTTGTACGCATTTTAACGATTAAACGCGCATTAAGACACTTTTATACGCATTTTTACAAAATTATATGCATTTGTACGCCTTTATACATATTTAAAAGCAATGAGTCGCTTTTATACGGTATTTTTACCCATTTATCTGCTTTGATACGGCATTTATACGTGGTTTAATGCTTTTATTCTCATAAATATGCTTTAATTCGCATTTATATGCATTTTTTCGCTTTTTTACGCTTTTACACGGCAATTATTCGCATTTTTACGTATTTTAACTATTTTTCGCGCATTTATACGATTTTCTACGCATTTGTTCACAAAATTACGCATTTATACGACTTTATTATCTTTTCTACGGCATTTCAACGCATAACTGCGCATTAGTACGCAATTATACGCTTTTATACGGCATTTATACATATTTATACGCATTTATGTGCAATTATACGCTTTTAATTGCATTTATAAGCATTTTTAAGCATTAGTACGCATGTCATACGGTTTTACACGCTTTTATACGCTTTAACACGCATTTATTTGCTTTAATACGGCACTTATACGCATTTGTATGCATTTAAACGATTTTACGGGCATTTATATGCTTTAATACGCACTTGTACGCAATCATAAGCAATTATACGCATTTATACGCATTTAAAAGCTTTAATAGTGCATTTCTACGCATTTATACGCAATAATACGCCTTTATACGGCATTTGTATTCATTTATACGCATTAATACGTTTTTTTTCGCATTTATATGCTTTTACACTGCATTTCTACTCATTTATACGCAATAATAGGCATTCATACGGCATTTGTGAGCATTTTATATCTATTTGATCGCTTTTGTACGCTTTTGTACGCTTTTGTACGCTTTTACACGGCATTTATTCGCATTTGTTTGCATTTTAACGATTTAACGCGCAGTTATACGCTTTTATTTGCATTTTTATGCAATTATACGCATTTATACGCCTTTAAACACGTTTTTAAGCAATGACTCGCTTTTACACAGTATTTTTACCAATTTATCCGCTTTGATATGGCATTTATACGTTGTTTAATGCTTCTATACTCAATTCGCTTTATTACGCATTTATATGCTACGACGTGAAGTTCTGTTGCTCCCAACAGAACTCCTCGTCGCCACCAGCTTCGCTCAGTCGGAGAAGAATCGGACTCACCTTACTTCAACAATTTAAATTCAGGGTACTTCCGGTGTCGTGTACGCTGCACTTCAGCTGTCTCTCACTATAACTTATTTTAAGTTGCAACAGTTCAATGACTAGGGTAATACAACGAAACATTATTTAGATGAAGGGGAATTTATTCAAATGAACTTTAAACACAACTTAATAATGCCACAGAAGGTGACAATTTTTTTATGAAGTGTTTTTGGGAATATTGCACATTGAAACCCTTTTCTTTACAATAAATTGAGGCGAAGATTTAATTTACCGCGCCTCGACATCAGCGCTATCGGCCGCGTTATACATGGAGGGAAAACTAAATACTTTTATACTACTTGCGGTGACGCAGCGCAGGTGTCGGGGCGTGGTATTCACATTCTGCAAATTAATGAACATCTGGGCAAAATTACTATATCACATTGAAAACAATGAAGCTACAATAGTCTGGCACAAACACCGCTTCCGCACGTGCTTAGCAATGTTCCTTTTTTTTTAAAACTGCTCGACCTGATGCCCATGGCCTTGTATTTACGGAGTCAGATAACACGCAGCTCGCTCCAGGCGTGATGTGAAATTGATTATTAGAGAGAATTTGAATACCAGGCAAGTCGTGGTATTTATTTTGCTGGCCTCGCATCTGAGGAGGATTGCTCCCTTAAGGGTCCAGAGAACAACCCCGCCCCGAGCCTTTGGGCGGCCGATGCAGATGATTTCCGGAACATCACCTCTGCAGCTGCCCCCCAGGCGTTGCAATGGATTCACCTTTCACTCCATGCTGCGTCACCTGGCCATGGCGCGAAGCGCTCCCGTGGAAAAACCCTCTATTAAGACAAAATACATTATTAACAACCAATCATGTAATTTCACATGTTATCTTTATGCCACTTCAAATTGCGTCTCTCGGAATGAGCTTACCTATTAATTCACAGGGTTCACAGAAAAAGTTCACATCTTGCGTGCTGAAGTGTCAGATCCGAATGCGCCATTTTGTAATCTCGTCCCCGCCGTTCCCGACCGCTGTGAAACTATCCGCAGTAGACCAAAGACATTATTTTGCTCCATAGAGTATTTGTGGTACCTACGCGGTCAGAAATCAATTTTTGGTGCAGATCGTTGGTGCGGGGATCGATAAATTTATTTCTTCAGAGGTTTCGCGAAGAGGTGTGACGAACAAAGGTTGCTACGTCACATACCTCCTCCCTCAATTAATTTTGACGGTCAGCATGAACGGAAAAATTTATCCAACAACTATCTCTGTTAGGAACCATGAGATCACGCAACTTGAAGTAACATTAACAAATACATCTCTTACATCTTCATTTAATCACATGACACTTGACACATCATTTCCCATATTAAATTTGACAAATCGTAAGTTTACTCCCTTATACCCCAGTATCAGACAGAATCACAAGTGTGTTCTCTTAAATTCTTTTAAAGAAATATCTTTTACAAACCACTTCTCATAAGAGATCATTAAAACATTCTTTATACAATAGTTAACTTACAACACATAAATAGTTATTTCATTCCAAGCATACGAGCGATCACTGCGGATTCAACGTATCGTATGCTTGGAAGAAACACTGGAACAATCTTACTTGAGTGTCTGCCGTGCCCTGCACCAACAGCAACTTTAATCATAATTACAAGCTTATTAATACAATTAATATTTCAACAGAACCACACAGTGGTTCACAGATGCGGGAGGATGTGTACGTGCGGAGATTTCGAACTGCAACAAAGGGATCAAAACAAATTACATAATCATTTTATAACTTGGTTAATATTAACATCACTTTACCCGAAGCATATCTAAGCCTCACTAAAACAGAATGGCATGCTATATCACGTTCCACACTGACGACACACAGTTCCACACACACGATCTTTACCCATCCAACCGTTGTCGGAATACAATATAAGCGCAAGATTCAGCCATGCGCGCATTGATGCTGGACATTTCCAGCCGCACGATCTGCCTCGCCAGAAAACATTCCACGGACATCGTTTGAAGAAATCATTCTATTGGTTGTCGCGTTCCTTATATCTTGAACCGACAAACAATAACAATACACGATGTCCTCAACAACCAAAAGCTATACCGCATGCCCTTCCCAAGAACAAGCCGCACCGTGGCCACACAATGGATCTGGACGCTGATCGTCCGATTCATGTCACCACAATAACTTCACTCACTACGTATACCGTGCCACTCCGTTTGGCATTGTACACCTAACCATTTCCACTTTGTATACGGCATCTACTCCCTGCTGTACACGACATTTACATATTGTATGTGCGAGATCTGCTTTTCCTCACACACACCGAAACGAAATCTTACTCGACTACTATAATTATCTACCGCATCCTATCTCCCTCAACAAAAGACGACTTGACACTCTCTCTGAAGCTGACCGTGCATGACTACCTAACAAATACTATTTCCCATAAAATTGACTTTTATCAAAACTATGTATCAAAACTAAAACTAAACAGACCAATTCTCAAACCTTATGAAATTGCAATCTTAATCTACTTGGCATGCTCAACTTTTCATTATACTCATTCATTAACATATCTCAGCATTATAAGAAGCCATCTCACTATAGATTTTCTCACTAACAAAATCATTTAACTGACATAACCTCCCATACGCTGAACCATAACATTTAAAACTTAACATTAGCAAGTTGTCTGGTCCGTTAAGCTAGAAGAACCTCTTTCAGAATGAAGATGGACCCATCACCTTGAGATGTCGAATTTACCAATAAACCCCTGAACGCGGTTGCCGAGAACGTACTTGTTCTCTCATATGCAGAATTGCTTCTACACGATCTAACTGACCAACCAACGCTCAGGGTTATCTTACCAGGATTCTAAGCTTCATTGGTTGTGGTCCATTCCCTTTACTTTCTTTCAGATTGGTTGGGGAATAGTATGGAGAAAGTAAAATAAAAAAAAAACAGGTCCTGTATGGTTTTACATGAGGTTTATTACAATGAGATGGTATCCAATCAATTCAGTACACAGAGAATAGTTCATAAGGCACAAATTCTACAGTATGTTATACAATTTATAAACGTGGTTTCATACGGGACAATGAAATACAATAGTAAAAAGGTTTAAGAAAAACACAGCGCCGAATTATCAAGTATGACCCTGGTGGCTACTAAAGTCAAAATGGATGCTCCTTTATAACGAAATTTAATCACAGTCGGGTCCACTACAGAATATTAAATTACATATAGTTAAGCTTCCAGAGGTCGGCCCAGTAGAGGCTCATGGGATGTATGGATAAGTATGAACAGGGATTGGAACAGACTTTATGTTTCCTATTTTTAAAGTTACATCACTTGAGTTCGATTAATGTCACTTGGTTATCCTTTTGATAACTTTTTGTAAATAGTTTGCGAATGTTAGAGATTAGCCATAATTGGCTCCTGTAAATTATGTATAGATATAAACAAACACTCGAAAGCTGTAATTTTTTCTTCGGAGTATGGAGTGGATCGACCACCTTTAGTAAGGATGGCAGCCCTGACCAGCTGTAGGAGGCGGCGGACGGTTGTCTTCCGTCAGCTGATCGGTCGGAATGCCCGAGCGGAGCGGCCGAAGTTGATGACGATTTTAATGGAGAAGACGCCAATGACGGCTGAATCTTATGAAGCCCAAGAGCACGGTATTTTTATTAAAAGTTAAAAGAACAGGCGTTGTTTAATAGGGCACGAGAACCATTGTTTTTATTATACCCCTTGTTGGCGGGGAATGTTCATGACGCCAATAGTAATGTATTATATTTTTAGAAAAAGGCGCTCGAGGCGCTTGCGATGAACTTTTTTAACTTTTGTCTACTTCACCTTTAGTCGTTTATAAAACATAGAGAACGATTATTATTATGTATTTATTGCGAGACCGATATTGTCTCACACGACGAACTCGTTAATATATGCGTTTAGATTAGTTGAACACACTGTTTAACTTTATAACACGGCGGGAAGTATATTATTTGCGTTTAAATCATTTGAACACGCGGTTTAGCTTTGTAACACGGCGAGAGGTATGTTATTGGCTCATATTTGAAAAATTACAACAAACAATTCCGACACCGTAACTTTTATGCAAATGGCGGCCGTAATTTGCTTAGGGCGGGCGGCGTAGCTGACGCACCTCAGAGCTCGGTTCCCGGATGATGACTGGTGAAGACTCCCCTGCCGGGCGCGGGGCTATCCTATATTAGCGCGGAAGGCTAGCGGAAGAGGGTGCGGGGGGGGTCTCGCGCGCCGGTACAGCCGCTCCAAGAGTAAGGCAGCGCGGCCCGCGGTGGCACGCCTTCCGTCTCCTGCTCGGAGGCCCCGCGAGGGCGGTTGACAGGGATACTATCATAGTGTGTGTGACTCGTAAGCCTGTGTGTATAACCTTCGCGCCTTGGCTCCGGCCGCTTTGCTCGGCGTGTGCGATTTCGTTTATTTTCATGGTTACGACAGAATATGTAATATTTACTTATTTTTATTTATTTTGTTACGACAGAATAGTAATACTTCCTTTCTGTCTAAAAGGAAGCATTACACATTCCCTTATCAGGTAGTATAAAAAAAAACAGACAAATAAAAAAGGATTCATTGGTAAATTAATAATTATATAGGGAATCCAGGCCTTACGGTGTACCACTAAGGATCTTGTTTGTAAACCCTTAGTTCAGCATTGAGTGAGGATACTCCATGACAGAGTACGGATTGTCAGTGTTTACAAAAAAAAAACTTGGAAATTATCGTAATATGCGAGTGGTAGGCGGAATTGTTCGCCGGGTTACATTAAAAATAATATTTTTTTTTTTTTAAAAAATGGCCTTTTTGCCAGTAGTCGGCCATCTATGCTTCAGTAGTCGGGACACTGGCCAAGTCGCCCTAGGAACCAGTCCCCTTTTTATAATACCAACTTCAATTAATTATCAGGTGTGAAGACCACCTATCGTGTTCATTAGCGCCGGTACAAACCGGCCCGACTCCCGGATAGGTCGAAGCACCTCAGGGTCGTCACCCTGGCTGACCTAATTTTGACTCGTCAGGTCCATACAAGGCTCAATACAAGACATGGCTTGTGGTGAACATTCCGTAGGGGTGTCACGCGACTCCGCTTCGCGTCAAAGCCTACGTGATCCTTACAAAAAAGTTTTGTCATCACAGGTTCAGGTGAACAGTGACAGTCCCGTTACCATGGTATAATGGTAACAGGCGTACTGGAATAAGTGATAAAAAAATCTCATATATATAAAAAAAATAGTTTTTGTAACATGTGAATTTCCAAAACGAATTTTTGGAAATGAACAACGGGACAGCCCCGTTACCATGGTGTGATGGTAACAGGCGTGCCGAAATAAGTGATAAAAAAATCTTATATATAAAAAAAATAGTTTTTGTAACATGTGAATTTTCAAAACGAATTTTGGAAATGAACAACGGGACAGCCCCGTTACCATGGTGTGATGGTAACAGGCGTACCGAAAAAGTGATAGAAAACTCTTATACATAAAAAAAATAGTTTTTGTAACATGTGAATTTTCAAAACGAATTTTGGAAATGAACAACGGGACAGCCCCGTTACCATGGTGTGATGGTAACAGGCGTACCGAAATAAGCGATAAAAAATTTATACATATAAAAAAAAATAGTTTTTGTAACATGTGAATTTTCAAAACGAATTTTGGAAATGAACAACGGGACAGCCCCGTTACCATGGTGTGATGGTAACAGGCGTACCGAAATAAGCGATAAAAAAAATTTTACATATAAAAAAAATAGTTTTTGTAACATGTGAATTTTCAAAACGAATTTTGGAAATGAACAACGGGACAGCCCCGTTACCATGGTGTGATGGTAACAGGCGTACCGAAATAAGCGATAAAAAAAATTTATACATATAAAAAAAATAGTTTTTGTAACATGTGAATTTTCAAAACGAATTTTGGAAATGAACAACGGGACAGCCCCGTTACCATGGTGTGATGGTAACAGGCGTGCCGAAAAAAGTGATAGAAAACTCTTATACATAAAAAAAAATAGTTTTTGTAACATGTGAATTTTCAAAACGAATTTTAGAAATGAACAACGGGACAGCCCCGTTACCATGGTGTGATGGTAACAGGCGTACCGAAATAAGTGATAAAAAAATCTTATACATATAAAAAATTATAGCTTTTTTGGGAATAAGCGATACTAAGCGGAATTTGTTCGTGAAGATAACTACCGTGACCTAAAAAATAGCGAAATACAAAAAAAACTTAACACATAAAAACTAACGACCTAGCGGGTGGACGTGTCTATTTATATACATAGTGGCAGCCCTGGGATTTTTTGCTTAGTGCAAGGTCTAAATCTTAATTTAACTTATCAACTATAGTGGGTATCCGAGTAGAGATGAACTCTATAAAAGACAATACCGTATGTACTTCGGATCGCGGTACACCCTGTGTAAGTAAAGCCTGCCTTGTTTTCGACAGTTGGATGATTTGCTTAAGGCTGGGGTCCTCGTCCTGCATTTGTCACGTCCGGTAGTTCCCAGGGCGCCGTTAATGGTAGGGCGTCAATTCGTATTAAACTCGTTGTTCACTTTCGCGCGGTCTCTGCTCGACCACATGGTGGATCAGGGCTACCACAAATAGGGTGATCCCCTTTTAAAAGGTAGTGAGTGGTAGCGTTCAAGAATATCGCTTGGTCAGTCGCCTTCAAGTCGCGGGGGGGGGGGTTTTGACTCATACTCACGCATTTATTCATTCTACTTGCACGGCCATGTCATTCAAACAAACTCAGATATACTATCCTAATTCATCGCATTCGCCGTAATCATGCAGGGGGGGCTAAGTGTGGCGTTTATTTTCTTTATTATTTTTTTTGTGATGAACATACCTTTGGGTAGATAGCTATGGTAAGTTGAAAACGACTAGAGACAAGCGAACACTCTTGGTAACGACCGATGCTCTGTTGCTAATAAAAATTTTCTTGGTTATATATGGGGTTCGGTAAACCGATCTCGGCTCAGCAAGCTTGTGAGCCTTTATGTCCTCGGAAGAAAAGACAAGAAAAGTATTTCCGAAAGAAATGATCGCGGAGACACACACCTGAGTGGCATAAAAGGTTGTGGTTGTTTCTATGAAATTTCGAAATATCGTTCCGTGAGGAAAGGCGAGCGAGGTGGTACGTTGTTTATTGCATGGTAGCGGTCTGCCGTAAAAGAAAAATTAGATAAGGAGAGACATAGCCGGCGGCCATATGGTTATGGAACGCATACTTAATATTCGTACTTCCTGCCAGGGCAAATATTTGTGTCAAACGTGGGTTAACCAAGGGAAAGAAGAAAAAAAAATTCTAAAAGGAAGGCATCTCCCGGCAATGGTGCCTGTTCCTGGATCATTTTGATTTGATATATAACCAGACTTAAACTGGACAAGACTGGAGTGTCATGACAATTAACATAGGTCCAGGCAGACCGCGCACCATCATCTGATCAATAAGGGTGAACTGGAATACAAAGGGCCCTTATTGACCAAATCCTGCTTTCGGTTATTTAACGTCTGCCGAACAGGTCTGGAGTAAAAGAAAAGACGAAGTTACATGATGTTAAATGATCGCTCTTTGGAGGTGCGCAAAAGGAATCGCGATCAAGTTCCGTTTTCCGGTTCTTTTATGTCTGCCGGACGGAATCAACGCAAAGGAAAAGACGAGGGTATTATCTAGAATTTGACTAAATCTCGCGAGTGAAATTTGCCGGAAAATTTACCATTACAATCCGTCAGCTCATATATGGATGGAGACAGTTTTTTTGTCACTTCACACTTAATAAATTTCGGGGCTAGCTTGGTCGTGAAATATTTCCCAGCATTGGATTGCATGAAAGATCTTCTCCACACAGTCTGTCTCACCACAAAGGTTTGGTGTTTCCTTCGCAGATTATATCGCGCAGCATTCCGTTGAAAAGCTTTCAGTAGAGCCAAGGAGACCTGGTCATATATTTTTTCCATACCGCTTAGATGTTCCAGCCGTTGCCTTACGGCTTCCTCGTCGGATTCTACTCCTCTGTTGGACATCGGCTGGTGGAAACTCCCGTGGGGAATAGATTCGAACCCGTGCATGAGAGAAAATGGGAAATGTCCGGTAGCAATACTCATGCAGTTGTTTAAGCTCGAACAGATCTCTGGTAGCTTAGCGCACCAGTCCCTTTGGTTGCTTTGTAGAAGGATCGACAGCGCAGTTAATATATTGGCATTCTGCCTTTCACTAGGATTATTTTGCGGGAAATAGTAAGCA
>JADDOH010008582.1:0-20952 GCA_016648135.1 Agrypnia vestita | reverse complement strand
AATTTTATCCTGTTTATTTTTAATGATATTTAAAATAAATTAAATTTCAATAAATATTATTATTAAATTCTGCAGGTTATGGGATATCTTAAATGTGACAGCTGTTTCGGCTTGTTAGGCCATTATCAAACTGTACTGATACAGTACAGATACAGTACAGATGCAGTACAGAACAGATGCAGTACAGAACAGATACAGTACATACACAGTTCAGTTACAGTACAAATACATTACAGATACGGTACAGATACAGTACAGATACAGTACAGATACAGTACAGATACAGTACAGATACAGTACAGATACAGTACAGATACAGTACAGATACAGTACAGATACAGTACAGATACAGTACAGATACAGTACAGATACAGTACAGATACAGTACAGATACAGTACAGATACAGTACAGATACAGTACAGATACAGTACAGATACAGTACAGATACAAAACAGTACGGAGACTGTTTGATAATGGCGTAACAAGCCGAACCAGCTGTCACATTTGAGATAGCGTAAAATTTTATTTATTTTCAATAAAACTTCAATAAAAATAAACATGGATTTCTACAAACTAAACACAAAAACCATAAATAATTTGGTATATTTTTTATCATTTTAATAATGTTTAAGAATATTAAGTCTTAATGATATATTTTTTAATTTGTACTATAAAACTAAATGACAATAAGACTAACTAACTAACTAACTAAGGATAAGATGAAAAAAATATATGTCTAACTAGAGTTATTCAATTTAAGTTATTAAAAAAAGTTTCCTGAATATATAACATAAAAATACAATTGTATATTTAAACAACTGTATTTTTATCTTTTATTCATTTATTTGTTGGTGGTACTACAATAACCTTATGAATAAATATTACACTGATCTGCAACGAAATCCTTCTTCAAATAAAAATATGATAAATATGAAGAGTTTAACGTGCTAAACATACGTATGCTTTTATTTTTCTTATCACGTACATATATTTTTTAAATGTTTTTTTATAGTTGTTCAAAATTCAGTATTTTTGTGTTTCGATCTCACATTAACGCTAGGTACCTTATTCCATTTAGATCATGTTTGTATACAAACGGTTCAAATTGATGGAAAGAGAGGGATCTATATCACCTGACGTTTTTATACCAAAGCATGCGCCTATGTAAAAGAGTTGTCTAAAGCCCGGTCGCTGAGTAGAGAGAATTTCGTACATTGACCTTACGCTACGTATCCTTGTCACTCGCGCACAGGCACAGCGAGCGAGCGTGACACGAACATAATTGCGCGTAAGCGACAAGGATACGATATAATAGGAAATGGTCAGAAGCAATGCTTGTAGATTGGTAGATTTGCCGCGAAACTCCGATACAAAATATGAAAAGAAAGAAAACTACAAAATGCAATATTATAACAAGTTATCAGATTGTTTTAATGATTTTTATGTTTTGGAATGAATTATGTCTACAAATGTCGCAATTATTAAATTTATGATTTGAATTAAAAGCAAAACACGCGTTTTAATTTTTTTAAATCCATTACAGCAAAGAATACGTGGCACATAATTTGTTACGCTGTATTCTATTCAGAAGTATCAAATCAATAAAAATCATGCATAATAATCAAAAGGAGAAAAAAATATTATTTTTTTTGAAAACCAATGTTATTCTTAAGATAATATTATTAAGATATAAAATAGGTGGGACGTGCGCGTAAAAGTTTCTATTAGAAATGTCGAGACATCTTCAAAATTGACGACGTGTACATGATATGTAATAGCGGTTAAGACATGATTGTTACGTTATGTCGTTATCTTGAAAATAGACGGGAATATATGTCAATATATAATTTATGCCACCAAATACTTACATAAGCCCCATGCCAAGCCAAGCGAACACCTGCTTAAAGGCAGATTTTGTAAACCTTCGTTTGTGGGCATAACACATCAGACCGTTACTTTAAGATAGTAAAAATCGAATTTTTGCAGATTTATTTATTTATTCGGAAAACCAACACCTAACAATAATTAAGTAAGTACAAAGAATGGGGAACATAAAAGCCAAGTACAGGTTTTCACTGGGATGTTTGGAGATTTATGAAATGTTTGTAATTTATGAAAGTACGAAGTACAAAACTTATGTAATTTTTTAAGTATTATTGATTATATTTTCGAAGTGAAAATGAAAATGATGGAAATTCATACATGGAAGCGTAGGCGGGAGTCGATGTATGAAGTCAACGGTTTGAAGCCTATTGCCACCAATGTGATATTTATGTACATATTTATGGCGTTTTTTTATGTAAAACATTAATGGATCTACCTTTGGAGAAACCAAGAAATATTTTGTTTATAAAATACAGTATTCATAATTTTTTGGTCAATATAACTTCAAGTCGTCGGCTAAGAGTTAAGAATGAGGCAAATTTAAAGCACGCAGAAACATTATTAATGAATAGTATGAAGATAAAGGATCTTAGAGTGGACCCTTGTGGAACACAGAAGTGACGTCGATTCACTATGGGCGGGGATTTATTGTTTTTTGGATTTGTAGGAAACGAATCGGCATTCTGATGCCACTTGGTACAATATTTTTGAGAAGGATACCATGCTTTCTTAGAGTTCTATAGATAGCGTCAATAAGAATTTCGTCGTCCATGGATTCGAAAAGTAAATTTTTAAAAAGAAAAAGTAATAATCTGAAGACATTTGTTATGAATCATTGTCGTTGCTTAATTATGGTATTTTGGAAGACAGGGAACATAGTTTTTCAAAAACCTAAGCAATTAGGGTAAGATAGATAAATAATCGGTCTGTAGTTTTCCACGTCCTGTTTTGAATCGTTCTTACGGATTGGAGTGATATATGATTGTTTCCATAATTTTGGAAAAATACCTTGGCCTATGCACATAATAAATACATTGGTAGCGACAGTGAGATGGAATCTATGCAATCATAAGTAAATATTGATTCAAGTTTTCGGGATCTGAAATTCTTTGGGTCCAGCCTTGGATTACTCTAAAGACATTATTTATTATTAATCATATTCAAATACAAGTGGCGTTTTGTTTATTCGAATATCTGTCCTTTTATAATTAGGTAGATACGAAGAAACAATCTTCAATCAACATAACCCTCACACTTGATGTACTCTTAGTACCAAATGTCGTGCTTTTTGAACAAAAATTTGCCGGTGGTAAATTTTAATTATTAAATCTCTTAGAAAAAAAAGAACTGGTGTATTATATTTATTAGCAGGCTTAATATTCGTATTCGTGAAAGTAGTATTCGTTTTATCACTATTTTAAATTTGCTGTCATTCTCCTTCTACTTTTTCCAAGTTGCACTGTTGTACTTCTAGATCGTTAGTAAGACTTCTATGAGACCTCCGCACAAAGCTTATTTACAGCCATATTCCGCCGATTCAACATCTTTATTCTTCCTTGCACATTTACTCACTTGCCCCAAGCATTCGTTAACTGGCCGCTTCAAATTTCATAAACACAATCATCTTAGATTTTCCCCACTCATCGATCGATCACGCATCTTTTACGATAACCCAAAATTTTCCCGGTTGAACTTTTTAATGATAGAAGCATTTTAAATAAAAAGCTTCTTTCTTCCGAGGGAAAGAAATAATTATAAATTTTTCGCGATCCCATCCAATTTTTTATATTTCAGCAGTCCATTAACATGTTAATTTTTTTTTAAATAGAGATGCGAACACGGAGTTCGTGTCACATCAATTTTCTTACTATTTTCAAATTAAGCTAAACGCTTGTGCTATGAAAATAGGACTAACTTGCTTGTCTGGAGTGAGATTCGAACCTGCGACCTTTGGTTACGAGGCATTGCATCCATTAATTCGAAATAGTGCCTGGCTTGTGAAGTAATACCACAAAACTTAAACATTATTAAAAACATTATTTTATTTTAAGTGTTTATTAGTAGTGATGATATAATTCAATGTTAATTTTTTTACACTTTTTTCAACTACTATTGACACTTATTGTGTGATAATAGTTTATTAAATAGATGTAAATATGTAAAATGTGTACATAACAATTTAAATTTAACGCCATTAGCTATTCGGCATTCTCTCGTATTGAATAAAATACCTCGGCTAGGCAAACCCACATTGAAATTTGTATAGTAGTTATCATAATTATACGGTCCCTAAATTGTACTTAATTTTGTCAACTCGGAAATTTCGGTCAATTTAGGACTTAACATAATAAATGAATTAATATATTTTCCTCTAACATTATTGTTATTCATGAAATGCGAAGTGCGAAGATTAACAACGGTGCTCTGATAGATTTTTGAGAATAAAATTTACACTTTTTAATTGGTTAATGTCCATTATTTTATCCTAGCTATTTCAGTACAGACCCGTTATTAAATTATATTATTTTCTTGAGCAATTTTTGTCAAATGCATTCTAATGAAAATGTATCTTAATTTTAAGCTTTTTTTTATTAGAAGTTAGTGATGGTAAAACCGTCATTTTTACCGGCTACACATGTTACTATTATTTGATATTTGTATCTGATTGTATGTGTGATAGGTAAACTGCGATTTATCTGAAGTCTTGTACCAATGGTTGCGCGTCGAATTGCGAAAAATCAGTTACTAATCATGAAAGTAGACTGAATGCGGTGGACATACGATCACTAAGGCGCTTGTGTGGAAAATCTTTGGTCGATAGAGTGAGGAACGAATAAATTAGAAGTAAATGTAATGCTAACTGTAGTGTGGAAGATAGAATAAAGAAAGGAGTACTGAGATGGTTTGGTCATGTAGAACATATAAGCGAGGAAAGGATAGTTAAGAAAATATACAGGGCAAGTGTTGAAGGTAACAGGAATAGAGGGCGACCGCGAAAGACCTGGCATGATCAGATTCTACAAGTATTGGACGATGGCCTTGTTAAAAGCCTCAACAACCTTAGAGCATGCATGAATGTAGCCGAAGCAAAAGTAGTGTGCCAAGATAGAGGAATATGGTGTTCTATACTCTCTGCCTACCCCTGGGGAGAAACGGCATGATGGTTAGTTAGTTATCATCGATACGATCAGGTACACATTTAAAACAACGGTTATTATGTAACCGGTCAAAATCTATTAGAAATTAATGAAGTTTGGAGATAAACATGTGTAAAATAAAAAATAAGAATCACAGTATTTAGAAACATATAGACGTAGAAAACGTGCTCATAAAATATCGCGCGGGAGTGTGTAAAAAACAAAATAAATTTATATTTGATGTCGTCCGAAGATAAATATTTAGATATCAGTGGATAAAAAGCACCCACAATATTAACTTGTACATGTTATAACTTGAGAATGGTTACGTAAAGACAAACGACATTTTTACTGCGCCTCTAATTAACGATGAGTAGATTTCTATGCCCATTTGAGCCAGACTCGGCCTGAAAGTAACTGGAAATATAATTATATTTATTATAGACAATTGACATAACTTCAATCAGCACACACGTTTGTTAATTAAAATATTTATGCTGTTTTCTTTAAAACACGAAAGGTATTCATTCTGTTCCAGTAACAGAAAAATTATGATTTGACATTTGATTTTATCGACATTTTGATGCAAACAAGGTAATCCTCTATAAGGATTATTCTGTAATTGATCGTAAGCACGTTCTTTACGCATGTCTCTTGCTGACCTCTTGTAGGTTGTGAACATGCTATAAAAGAACTTGCGTGATTAGGATACTTGTATACAAATAAAACTTTGCCACCTTACAAAGTACAGTAGGTACAGAACGAATGTTATTGCTTCGCACTTATTTTGCAAACTTTAAGAACTAGTTTTTAAATATTTATTTGTAACAGTTATTACACAAGTGTTTTTAAAGTGACGTGCTACTTCTCTAAAAGTGATGAATCTCAAGTTTCGAGTGGGAACATTTGGTCTTGGGATTTAATTGTTTCCATGAATAATAAACAAAGTGCAAAACAGTGAAGATATTGGGAATGAATTTAAAGCTGATCTTAATATAATTAATAGTTTTAAAAAAAGATCGCTCAGGTGGTTTGGGACTGTTGAGGAAAGAATGGTAAGAGAGACATGTAATGCGAGTGTTCACGGTGCCGAAAGAGTCGTCGACCGCGGAAGACGTGGCACGACCAGATTAACCAGACACTGGAATATGGTCCCGTTACAACCGTCGAGTTTGCATGCGAAGATTTATGAATGTAGATGAGGCGAAAGTTGTATGTCAGGACAGAAGTGTGGCGCTCTATCCTCTCTGCTTACCTCCACGGGGAAACGGCGTGATGGTAAGTCAATAAGTAAGTAAGTAACAAATGTACTTACAGGAGAACGGGTATTTTGATATTAGACCCATACCAAATTTATAACGACAAGCCATGTCAGTAAACACAATGACTTGGAATTCATAAGGTGTACAAATAATAATTGATTTGGAGTTCATGTACATAGCACAAATACTGCAATAGAGAGTTTTTATTTGACTTACTACCCATAAGCTTGTTAGATAAGAATTGCCTTTCTCCTTTCTACGAGAGACCAAATAAATAATAAAATAATCTTTTAGTACCATTTAATTCGGTTTTATTACATTAACTCTTGTACGATAAAAATCGTTTATATTGTATTTTTTAAATTAGACGGTATGTGGGGTGTAAAATCAAAGGCAGCAATATCCAAAAACATAAAAAAATGTTTTGAATGCAGTCATCGATTACTAATTTGAAATGTACTGAATTATAGATTCTATATATTTATCCCTTCCAAAATCATGTTTCCTATAAATTTATAGGCTGTATTTCCTATTAAATATAAAATATTCTTCCATCTTGACACACCACTTTTGCTTAGGCTATATTCATACATGTTCTACGGTTGTTGACGATTTTATGGAATTCATTGAGGAATTTGTTGAGGAATTCAGTACATTCTAAATTAATATTCCTCGATGACTACATTAATTTTTTTTTGATATTGCTGCATTTGCTTTTATACATATGTTAATTTTCGCTTTAAATAAGTAAAAATTTACTAAAAACAGTGAAGTATGATTTTGTGTAACATAATGTATTTATTACGTATAAAGCTATCTTAATCGAGTACATATTAGGTCCTTACATATGAAATTGGCGTTTTGCCATACTGGCAAATTTGATCTCAAATATCTTCTCTTTGGTTAGGAATTCCAAATCCAAATTTATACAGCTATTTACTCATGTATTTGTGTTTTGAAAATTATAATTCATTTGTTTTTTCCTCAATTGTTTTTTTCTTTGCGTCACTCAGTTTACAAAATGAAAAACTTGAAATATCGCGTTATTTACGAGTACGAGTTCCAGTGCTGCACCAGTGCTGCAGAAACGGCTCGAAGGATTAATGATGTGTATGGCGACGGTGCCGCAAAAGAAAACACAGTGCGTTTTTGGTTCCAACGTTTTCGTTCTGGAAATTTCGACCTGCAGAACAAGCCCCGTGGACGGCCGGAGACCAAAGTTGATAATGAAGAATTGAAGGCTATTGTGGAAGCGGATCCATCGCAAACCACATCCGAGTTAGCTGCAGGCTGCGGTGTTAGTGATAAAACTGTTTTAATCCACTTGAAGCAAATTGGTAAGGTGAAAAAGCTTGAAAGGTGGGTACCTCACGAATTGAGTGAAGCAAATCAACAAACGCGCGTTGACTGCTGCGTTGCATTACTCAACCGGCACAATAATGAAGGGATTTTAAATCGAATCATTACCTGTGATGAAAAGTGGATCCTGTACGATAATCGGAAGCGCTCATCGCAATGGCTGAACCCTGCCGAACCAGCCAAACCATGCCCCAAGCGAAAATTGACTCCAAAAAAGTTACTTGTGAGCGTTTGGTGGACTAGTGCTGGTGTCGTTCACTACAGCTTTTTTAAATCTGGCCAGACGATTACGGCAGATGTCTATTGTCAGCAACTGCAAACCATGATGGAAACGCTAGCTGCTAAGCAACCGAGGCTGGTTAATCGATCTAGGCCACTGCTGCTTCATGATAACGCTAGACCACACACTGCACAATAGACGGCTACCAAATTAGAGGAGCTTCAATTGGAATGTCTAAGACATCCACCGTACTCTCCGGACCTTGCCCCAACAGATTACCATTTTTTTCGAAATTTGGATAACTTCTTGCAAAGGAAAAAATTCAACTCCGATGGGGCAGTCCAAACCGCCTTCAAAGATTTTATTGATTCCCGTCCGAATGGTTTTTTTAGTAAAGGGATCGATGAACTACCTATGAGATGGCAAAAGTGCATATATAGCAATGGTACATACTTTGATTAAATAAATATATTATAATAAAAAAAAATCGGCTTTATGTTCCTCCCATACTAAACGTCAATTTCATATGTAAGGACCTAATATTTGACATGTTTTAGCTCAATACGTTTAAACGCTTTGTAAATATTATTTTATTATATATTTATTTCGGTAAAGGTTTGTACAAATTGCTCTTTCTGTAAAAGAAAATAAATAAATTTTGTAAAAGTCTATTCAAATTAGGCTTGTAAATCAATATATATATATATAAAGAAACCCGTGTTTCCCTATCCGCCAAGTTTTATTCACAACCAGAAACTACCACTCCCTGCTGGTTATGGTGGTAGATAGCCCTTGGTGTCACATCAAAAATGTGCCAGTTTGGTGGGGGTGGCTGTGCGTGGGTGGGAGTGGGTGACGAAAATGTGCTTTCTAGCACATTGTTTTGTTACGGGAAGGCCGCAAATGCTTCAGATTGTTTCAAAATAGGCGCGCCCACTGTGTCGGTCCAGAAGGTTCCGGAAAACCTGCTCTAGAAAGTTCTGGAAGGAGAAGGTTCTAGAAAATTCCCGAAAGTTCTATAAGGTTCTAAACTGAGTGGCGGAATGTGTGTAGATGATTCCTGTTTCTTGAAAGTTCTCGAAGGAGAATGTTCTAGAAGGTTCGCGAATGTTCTATGACAATCCAAACAGTGTTCTAAAAATCTACGCGTGCGAAGCCGCGCGGGCACAGCTAGTAATCAATAAAATCTTCGGCCGAGTCTCTTTCGTCGCAGAACGCCGCTACATTTCTTTCCAGACAATATGCGCTTATCACACATACACGGCAATACGTTCTTTTGCGGTTCAAAACCAGTTCGAACAAACCAAACAAACGTCAAACCATCGCTAAAATAACGCGAAATTAAAAGATTCATTGTAATGCTTACAAATTTCAATACGACAATGACAGCGGCAAAATTCAAATGACGTGTACCTATGTGGACAAATGTCACATTTTTAAATCAGCTGTGAGAGGACGGTCATTTTTTTACCAACGATTTTACCTTTACCCACCGATATTGGAGAGTAAAAAAATTTTACTCTTGTAGATGGAATAACCAGTTTCAGTAAAAAAAAGTTACTCGGGTAACTTTTTTACCTTTACTTTTACCTTTACTACAGATGGCGCAACCGGGCCTAAAACGGAAATTTGACTGGAGTTACTTTGTTACCCCACTCCGGCCCTCGATCTTCGATCTTCCGGTACCCGAAGGTTAAAGTGACCCGAACACCAAAGAAAACAAATAATAATGAATGCTAAAAGTACAAATTACCAATTTGCAATGCTTTATAATAGAGAATACCATTTTAAACCCTGTACATTTTATTTTTAGCTAAATTTAAAATAAAATAGATTTCAATAATTATTATTAATGAATTTTAAAAATGAAGTAAATTTAATTAACATTATTATTACTGAAATTTAAAATAAATTAAATTTTAATAAATATTATTATTAAGTACTGCGGGGTATTTTAAATTTAGCTAAAAATAAATATGGAGCTCTACAAATCAAACACAAAATCCATAAATAAACCTGTACATTTTAATTCCTTGTTATAAATAACGCCGATACATTATAAAAAATACCAAACAGCATCGTTTTTACGTAAATTTAATGTACGTAATTCCTAATTTCATACTGGACGCTTATTTTAAATGCACTGTCATCAATCATTAAAATTATGACCAAATCAAAAGAGCAGGCAAACCGGACGAATAAGCCGGATGCAAGATATTTGCCGGATATCCGCTGCACCTCAATAATATCCTGTGCATGGAAGTTTGCTTATAGAATTAAGCGCTAAAGCACTTCTATTCCTAGAAAATAATAATAACCTCAGTTTATTTAATGTAATCAACTCTCAATTATTTCGTATTATGTCCGGTACTCTAAAAGGCATAACCAAAATGGGAATGGTGATTTAAAAGCCATCGCGGAAAGCAAACATGCGGAGACTGGAGGCTATTATTAGAAAAACGTATAAAGTCTACCCTATATAAAATATTTTACGCACCTGTGCACAGGGACGCGCCAGTAACTTGGACACTGACAAAACACGATAAAAAGGGCAAAAATGTGGTCCGATGCTTTGTGTAGAATTTTCTAGGCTATTCTGCCATGTGTCTTCGACCTCTATGGATGACGATTTGTATCCCATTAAGGGATGTACTAGAGTAATATCGCTGATGTTGACCCACCCGCGCTAAGATCCGAAACGTCGACTGGATACGTCAGAATAGCCCAAACTCTAACACAGGATTCTGAATCCTCATGAAAACCAGAAAAAATGTTAACGATCGTCGATACCTTTGAAAGAAAAATTCTTTTTAGAATTTACAACCCAATAAATAGCGATCCTTTGGGAGGTCTACGATTTAAAATAGAAGGTGGCGCGTTTGAAAAAGATTATCTGAATATAATGGCAGTTCCACAATTGATAACTTGGTCATGAAAACATATTTCAATGTTTTAGAAGCATTCTATTAAAAACATATTAACTTAAAATCTCCGCCCTGACTAAAAATTAGTTAAAAATACGTTTATCGTCATTTCCTCAATTGGATAGTGGCGGTTTCGCTTTTGAACCCCTCAATTGTATTAAAATTTTAAACCGATAAATAGGTTAACTACTTTATCAATTAAACTGCGCAATTTGTAGATTCGTGTATTTTGTAGATCAATGACGTGCATAAACTGAGGTTTTGCTGCTACCAAAGGTGCTAACTAGGTGTGCGCTGTGCGAGAACTGGATGCCTTTTGAAATTCATTATGCAATCGGTGACGTATGATCACATGAAGATATTAATTTTTCAATAGGATATGTTGTATATGTGTGAACGGTCGTTTGGACCTGTAAAGATGTTTCAGAGAGAGTAAAATAAGTTACATTCAGCAAATAGAATATCTACGGCGGCCTTGTGCCTAAAGAGGCCGATGTCATTTGATGCATTTGGTGAGTGGCATAGAAAATTAGATAGGCAAAGAAAATTTATTCGTAACAGAGTGTTAGTTAAATTAGTATAAACCACTACCAGATTTTAGGTCTACCGGTTTCGAGACGTACCCGTCTCTTCGTCAGGACCAACACTACACTACTCTGTTCACAACACTATATACCACAACCTTAGTATTTATGGGTGGGGGGAGAATATTGTTTCTCTTTTATTTTTTGTTTTTTATGGACTTTATTTTATTTAAGGGGTCACCACCAATATTTAAATACTGGGGTATCTAAATATTGGAATATATATATATATAATTCGGGAAGCAGAGAATAAAAAGAAGAATTTGGAATATACTTACAAGATTTATTTAATTACGAATACACAGATTTTTAACAATACTTTTTAATAAAAACTTAAGATTAGTTATAAAACACTGGATGAACGAGGTCTACGAGGAGAGTGTTAAAAATCGCGTCTCTCCCTCTATTTATAGATATTTGCGAATGCTTCCAGAATATTCTCCCAAAAAAAGGTATAGGGCTGTGCTGTCTGCGGCTTCCGACATGATCGATATCTTTCGATGAGAATATCGAAAAATATCGATCCAAGCCTCAGACTACATATTGTTAACTAACAAGGTAGTGCATGCTTGTCCTTGACAAGATTAACACGCATGTGATAAATATTGGTGAAATGTTAACAATACTATGGTTGTAGTGTTGTGAACATAGTAGCGTAGTGTTGATCCTGACGAAGAGCCGAGTACGTCTCGAAGCCGGTAGACCTAAAATCTTGTAGTGGTTTATACTAATTTAACTAACACTCCATTATAATGTCTAACCACAAAGTTCATGCTTTAAATATTAAAAAAATTAATAAAATTATTCTTTTTTTAGTCCTTAAAATATCTAACATTAAAAATAAAAAATAAAAAATCCGCCTGTGTTTTTTTCATTAAATTTGACATCAATTTGTTATAAAAAAATTCCCCATCGTTTTTATTCTAAAAGCAAATCTTTTTCAGGCGGTTTATCAAAAAAATATGTTTGTTTCCCAATTTAATGAATTGTATTAAAATTATAATTCATTCTTACGGCGACAAAAATAAAAGAAGATGTGAGAAAAATTATTCGATTTTTGAAAACAATTCCATTTAAATTTAGAAGGTGAAGCGAATTAATTCTTTAAAAAAGGCAAGTTTTTTTACTGCTTCATACCGTTTTCTTTCAACTTTGCTTAAAATATTATATCAAGGATTTCTCTTTCTATAATTAAAATGTTTCATAAAGACACTGGTCAAAAAGTTATATTTAAATATCCAACTTTATTTACAGATCATTGTGCCCAAACTCATATAAATAGAAACAAAGGAGAGGATGAGAGAGAGTAGCGAGAGAAGAGAGAGAGAGAGAGAGAGAGCGAGAGAGAGAGAGAGATGAGATGAGAGAATATGTAAGAATGGTTTGTGTTATAGCTGCGTATATAGAGGAAAAGATTATATAATGATAGAGATATATATATATTCATATATATATATATTTATATTATATATATAAAAATTCACGTTAAATAACTTTGTATACACCACTTAAATAATGACTCCAGTACTCCATTATTCAGGTAGATGTAAAGTCATTATTTAAGTGGTTTATACAAAGTTATTTAATTAAAATTTATAATTATGTCCAACCACAAAGTTAACGCTATAAACATCAAAAAAATATAAGAAACAAATATACTTAAACGTTCGGTATTTCAGTATTGTTGTCTATAATTCATTTAAAGAATAAATATTCATCTCACTCACAAGACAAATAACCGACACCATCAAAGTAATACGAACTCAATGTCAAAATATACGAAATAAATGATGGTGAAACCATGAAAAAAAGTTTGGTCTGGACACTTAGTAAAAGTTGGCATTGTACGCAGTACAATTAATATAATCCTTTTAGATGATTAAATTCGATGATTCCGTAAGAAAAATTTACATACTAAAGGCAGTAAATTTGTAGCCTGAAGGTAGGCCGAATATAATACAGCTTCAGTAGGGAAATGTTCAGTGGAGTAAAAATTTCATACGGATAGAACAAACAAATTGCATAAGCGCAATTAAGATAAATTACAGAAGTCTCATAGAGACGAAGCAATGAATATGAGAAACGTGTGTGGAAGTCTTTTTATATGATGACCCAGGGCTTATAACCTATGAGCTGGCTTAAGTTAATTAATCATCCCTCTTGGGACAAAATCCAGTAACTGTGTTCTTAGAATATACCTATTGTAGCATATGCGCAATATATATTTTTTTGTTTTTTTTTTTATCAATAGAAAAAGCTGAAATGCTATTCTATTTGACTGTTTGAGTGTTTCCTTACTGGTATTTATATAAAATATATTTTTTATATTAACGGCAATAAATTTATACACTCCAAAATATTGTAATAGACATGTCGTATGATTATAAACGGAAAACATGAGGAAAAATTTTAATTGTCGTGAATTACGTCGAGGTTAGTGTATGATTTATTATTCGAAATCGCTATATATAGCAACATTCACCAACGAAATTTTGGCAATAATTAAAAATTTGTGTATTTTAAATTTTTATAAAAAATATTTTTTAAACGGAACTGATAAAAACGTTATTATTATTCGTATTTCCGACACACGAGTCTAATCTAATAATATTATTGCCAATTGATGTATTTATTGTATATACTGTTAAATTTGACATCTGTTTCGATTTTAATATTTTTAATTGTTGAAGTTGTATGCGTGTAAACACGGATGTTATACTTAACTATGTTTATGATGATCCTACCGATAAACTTAACTATAGCCTATTTAGACATGTCAATATAAGACAAATAAGACTTAATTAAATAATCTCTAATAAAAACAAAAAACGGATGGAACTTTGATCTCTTGTCTTTATTTGATTTGACAGTAAAGTTATATTATCGGTTGTTTCATACAAAATATTTACAATAGGAAATTAGTAGCCATGCGCTCCGCTTTCATATCTGTACTGTATTTTATTTATTTTGTCCTGTACTGTATTTGATGTCGAAGCGATATTGATATCAAACAGATTTCTATCACCACGCATACCAGCCATCAAAGTCTGAAGTCTGATATAAAAGTTTTTGATGAATATTATATAAAATACATACTAATATTAATTTAAAATTTGGTAGAAATCAATTTGTTTCACACAATCGCACGCAGTTGGATTTCTTCATCCAAAGAGTTCAAATAATTAAACCAATATTTTTGTCACAATATTAGAAATATTTATATTTGACAGTTGTCTTGACGTTTCTTTATTTTGGAGTGTTGGGGTAAAATCACAAAAAAAACAATATACTTAATTTTCGGAATAGGTCGAATTATCAGTGACATACACCCCTTGGGTTATTGTTTGATATTTCTATAACATTTATGAAAGCATCAATAAAAATAATCTTAAATCTGTAAAGAGTGGGCTCTAAAAACCTTAAATTCAAAGAGTGTTAAAATGAAAATCTAATTTTTTGACGCATGCAAACCAAATGGTACTTTTCATACACTTTAAGTTGAACTTTACGAAGGCAATTACAATACATAACACTTCGAAAGCCTGCCTAGACTTATATAATTTAAGAAAAGTTTTAAAAGCTTAGTGGGGTTAAGTATGTATATTACCTAGTTCAAATAAAACAATCGAATGCATACTACATACATTTAATATTCTTGGCGATTTGTTATTTAGTAAAATCACTATGGAAGTGAGAAAGCAATAATAATTCAAATAAATATATTTCAATTACTCCGATCTGCCAGCTGAAATGAAATGCCAGCACATTCTGAAAAACTAATGTTTCGAGTAAGATATGTTTTATAATTTATTGTGTAATTATTTTTCCAGTAACCATCCGATAGACATTTTCAAACATATAATAAATCTGATTAAGTAAATGACTGAAATAAAGTAAAATAAATTAGATAAATTATATTTTAAATAAGATAAATCACTTTGAAAGATACACGAAAAAATCTATGTATCAAAAAAATATAATCTCCACGGCGACCCAGAACTTTCTATTGCCGGCAGTATGGTGGCTCTATAGAATTGTTGTCGAATTTCATCATACAGGTATTGTGTGAATTAATGTGAACATTGAGCATTTCTTTAAGTTGGCAACACTCCGTTGTGACAATTTTGACAGGTGTTTCCGTACAGATCACATAATTTGTGATTCTGCATTGAGTTAATAAATACCAATCATTTTGCCTGTTACTTTCACTGAATTATACGTGTTTTTGTAGATTAGTGGAAAATAATACGTTTTGATTGGTTTTTCGTGTTTTATAGCATCATAGATATATATTTTATAAACCGAGGAAATGAGAAAAAAATTAAATTCAGTGAGCACTCATCCATGACGCAAAGATACATAGCCAGTGAGTGTTCCGTCAGGTGTAAATAAGGTAATCATACAAAAAGGGGAGATTGGTTCAGTCGAAGTCCAACGAAGGGATGAATTTGGAAGAAAAGCGAAGACAATTAATTCCCCAAGATTAATCTTTTGTTTCGTGAAATGGCAAATTTAACCCTAGAAAGACAAGCTATGATCTTCAGCAAAATTTGAAAAAAAAATCACGTATCTACAATTCGTAGATCTTTAAGAAAGTGGAAGAAAAGTAATGATTCCAAAAAAAAAAACTACTGACGGAGGCTGTGAAAAAAGGCTGACTTTGGCCAAAAAATATGCTCATTGAACAGAACACTTTCTGGTGCGAGGGTACCGATCAATTTTAAAGTTAAATACAGCTCACTTGATCCAAACATTATAACATAAAGTGGAAAATATGTATTGGAGCTTTTTTTTACATATGGAAACAGGAAAAATTACACCCATCGAAGGCATGATGAGCAGTGAAAAATATAAATTGATGCTAGAAACATCAGAGAACTGGAAAGATATCAAGTAGTTGACGAACCGATTTAATAGTAACATTCAATACCATGTAATGTTTCCAAGAAGATGTTGAAATATTTCAAGGACAAAAAGGTGACTCTTCAAGATTGGCCTGGAAACTCAGCACATATTAATACCATTAAGCACTTGTGGTCTATATGCAAGGCCAGACTGCTAAAAATTGATTGTAAGACAAAGTCTGAGATGATTGAAGCTGTCATTCAAGTGTGGTTCCGAGATTAAAGAGAATCGCAAAAAATTAATTGACTCTGTGCCAAAACGGTTTGAAGCAGCAATACGAGAAAGAGGAGGACATATCCTCTATTGAATAACACTAAAAGATATAAAAACTAGTGATCTATATACATTTTTCTTTCAAAAAACGATATTTAAATTGAGAAATTTACTTTTTCTAGTTGGAAGCGACTGTCTATTTAATTATAAATGTTTCAGGACTTTCAGTCTATTCTTATTAAGAGAAAACAAGAATGTAGTCAATAATTTATTGAAGTAATCGTATTTTATTTGGGATGTTGCGATTTTAAATAGCAAGCCTCTTTAATAGTCAAAACAAATTATTATATATATTACTTAGACGTGATTTCATTAAAAATAAATTAAATTGAATTATAATAATATAATTGTGAATCATATAGAAACAAGAAATATAACTTTGAACAACAAAATCATTCCATAGCATAAATAATACCAAGATATTCATTAAAATTAAAAACCAGAGATGGCGAACATGTGACACTGACACAAGTAACAGAAGGAACCATTTTAGTTGACACGCGGCCAATGTTAGAATTTTGTTCGCACAATTTTGTCAAACGAATAAATTTTTTTAATAAAAATTCAATGTAAATAAATCTTTCCTATCGTTGTTCTGCTCGTGGCTAATATTGTAAATTTACTTATGATCTCCGTACCATACATGTACATTTAAGTATAGTGCTTCACGGCTATTGGCGAAATAGAGGATGTCAATACATTTGCATATTGTGTATGTGTCTTCTGATTTGCATTTCAAACAGATAACGTTATCGATAAAGCTTTATCGAAATAATTTAAATAAAAACATAAAAACTAAGAAGTGGATCAAGAAAAGGTGAACGAGTAAATCGAAGAAAAAAAACACATTCGGATTTTTAACCTGACACGCGAAGATTTAAAAAAAATTGTTCATCTCCTTGTGGAAAAAGATTTGCCATCGCTGAAATAAAACAACGTACAAAACCTTGGGATGCGCGTATATTCGCTTTATGTTGTATATAAATATAGACTTCTCAATAACCAATCCTTTCGAACACTGCTAACACGGCAGAGGCAGGCCATAAGATAATTTCAGCACGATGATGACGTCTGCGCGTGCATCTTTATCTTTAATCTCAATTTAATATATTTTATCAGATTACAGTCATTAAATACAAATCATGCAGCGAGACTGATGCAACAAGCCCGTAGATGGGATAGCTCCTTAGCCTTAGCAAAATTATCAGACGAGTTTATTTTGACGAGAAGAAGCTTAGTGAAAAGTTTAACAAAAATTGGATATAGATAGACTAAACATTTTCGGAATTTGCATTGGAGGAATTTTTATGTAACGGAATAAAAGATAAGTAAGATTCCAATTTTGTATATAGCTAATGAGCTGAAAAAGCAGAGGAGAAAGAATTGTACTTCGTGTTCAATTATTATTAGGGGGATTCTTAAATACAGTTTTAGGTTTATGCGTTCACACTGTTAGGGGATTTGAAATTTCACCAATTACTCAATGTCCAAATTGTCCAAAGTCTAAATTAGAAATCCAAGTTTCTCTTGACGCCAAATAATTGTCAAGGTGTTAATACAATATACAGGATGTCTCGTAGCTAGCAACAAAAACTTCAGGGAGTTTTCTTTATTCAATTTTTAATGGAATAGAATTCTTTACATTTGGGTGAAGTGCTAACAGTTAAGGAGATAAGCGATACCAAAGTTTGCATTTTTTTCAATATTTCTGACCTATCTTCTGTAAAACGTTAGAATATCATGAATGTAACTTATACTAACTAACTAAACCAACTAACTATCACGCTGTTTCCCCGAAGGAGTAGGCAGAGAGGATAAAACGCCATATTCTTCCATCTTGGCACACCACTTTTGCTTCGGCTACATTCATACATCTTCTCAGGCAAGCTCTACGCTTGTTAAGGCTTTTAACAATACTTGTAGTACCTGATCATGCCAGGTCTTTCGCGGACGCCCTCTATTCCTGTTGCCTTCAACACTCGCCTCGTATATTCTCTTAACCATCCTTTCCTCGCTCATACGTTCTACGTGACCAAAACATTTCAATACTCTACAACTAGCATTACATTAACTTATTATTTGTTCATTCCTCACCCTATCGACCAAAGAAACACAAGCACTTTAGTGACCGCATTATGACTAATACCAAATTTTAAAAATTCATTCATTTTCATAAAGGTCAAATAAAATGATTAAAACCTTACCAAAAAAATCTTGTTCAATTTCTGCAAGAGACGCGACATGTGTGTACTTATTACATATGTACAGTAATCTGTATAATTTTTATATTTAATTTCATCTAATTTTTAAAAAGTTATTTCATATTTAACAAATAAATTAATTATTTCTAACACAGAAAGACTTACGATTTGTCAAAAGAGCGCAAAACACCGAAAACAATTTAGTTCACTCAACCGATATCGATATCTTCGTCTGTCTTCGTCCGAGTGCAAGGCCATCTATCGCCTTAATAAAAATAAAAAAAACAACAATATCACATTTTTGTATATCTTTAGTTCTACTGCGTGCCAAAAGATTATGTGTGATTTTCCATTATTGTACAACAATGGAAAATGTGTATCAAATGCACGTATATCTTTGATACATTTTTCTTTAAATTGAGTGCGAGAATATCCCTTTTAAGATGTGCTTGTTTTATTATAAGAAATATGAATGATATTAATGCTTACAGTATTATTTGAATTACGAATTACTGTTTGAAATGAGAACAAAAATCTTTAAACCTCATTGTCTCAGAGTGCACATTCGTTTTGATAGTCCTGTACTCGGGGTGCGATGTACCGATCTTGTTCCCATTCACTATTATATAAAGAATAGTATATTTTGAAATTGAAACGGATCACGTTCTTGAGGTTTCATGGGTGGCGATCTAAGAGTAAAATCGAAGGATTGCGAGAGAAGGATACCAGGGAAAAATTTGAAAGGAAAACCGCTGAAAGGTTAAATGAGAAGGGTATGGAAGAGCTCAATATTGATAGTGCATGGGAATACATCAAAGAGAGCCTGTATGAGTCAGCCAAGGAAGTGTGCGGTGTGACCGTCCAAGGAAGGAAGAAAGGAGATGCGTGGTGAGATGATGAGATTAGAGATCTTGGAAATGAGAAGAAAAAAGCGTGGTGTAACATTTGGGCAACGAAGAATGGAGATGTGAATGGATATACGCTAGCAAAGGATTTATATTATGTATGTAAGAGAAAAGTAAAGCACGGAGTGAAAGAAAGAAAGAAAGAAAGAAAGGAGCGTTTGAGGAAGGACGAGGGACTTAAATTGACTCCTTGAAATTGAGAATTTCCAAGAGAATATCAAGGTCTTTTGGAAGGAAGTTAAAAAGTCTCGAAGTGACACGAAAAGAGGTAGTGTGAATGCTATAATGTCAAAGAATGGAAAGATGCTTAGGAACGAAAACGAAATAAAAGATAGATGGAAGGAATTTTTTGAAGAAATTTATGAGAGTAATGGGAACATGAGTGAGGATTCCTTTGAGGCGTCCAATGGATGTATGAACGGTGACGACAGTGTGAATGAGATAACTGTGGAAGAAATCAAAAGGGCATTGAAGCACATGAAAAATGGCAAGGCTGTGGGTTGTGACAATGTTGCTGCCGAGTACATTAAGGGTGGTGGTCCAGTAATACTCACGTGGCTTCATAGACTCTTCAATCAACGTTTAGAGGGCAGCTACACTCCTAAACTTCCAAGGATTGGAAAAGAGCTGTTATCATTCCTCTATACATAGGAAAAGGGTCGCGAGTGGACTGCGCGAGCTATCGGGCCATAAGCTCTGTGGGCAAACTGTTTGTGAGAATTTTGATAGAAAGAGTGAGGTTGACAACGAATGAAAAAGTGTGGGATGTACAAGGAGCGTTCATGAGTGGAAGAGAATGCATGGACCAGATTTTCTCACTGCGCCAGATGACGGAAAAGTTTTTGGCAAAGAACCAAAAACTTTTTTGTGCCTTTGTGGATCTCCAAAAGGCGTATGACAGAGTGATAAGACGAAATTTACGGAAGGTTTCGTCGGAACACGGGGTGAAGTGTAAGCTCATACAGGCAATTGCATCCCTGTACGAAAGAAGTAGTGCTTGCGTGAGAATTAATGGGGCATTGACATCGTGGTTTGATATTACAAAAGGTGTCAAACAGGGATGCGTAATGTCACTATGGCTTTTCAACCTGTATATGGATAATTGTATGAAAGAACTGAAGGAACTACAAGTTGGAGCGAAAATGGACGGACTCCTCCTGTCCTCATATCCTGCCTACTACACGCAGACGATGCAGTATTAGTGGCTAACAGTGATCTGCAGTGCCTGGTATCCAGGTTGTCCGATGTATGCATGCTGAGTGAACTTCTGATGAATGTCAGCAAATCGAAAGTGATG
>JADDOH010008579.1:0-13275 GCA_016648135.1 Agrypnia vestita | reverse complement strand
TATAGCGGCAGAGTATCGTAGACTCTTAGGAAACGAAAAAAAATGGGAAAACAAAATATAATTTTATTAAACCAGTTATCAATTACGTTTATATTACTGATCATATAGTGAACTCTCGAATGATGTCTTTGTCCTGAAATTTTTCAAATAAACTCAATTTTGCAAGAACTATTTGTTTTTGCGAAATTTTTAAATCACCCAGCGAAAATAAAATTACTGTTTCTTAAAGCGGTTGGATAAATATAAAATCTCAAACGGGCATGTTTAAAATAAATAATTGGGAAAAATAATTATTTAAATAAAATAGTAATTTCCTATAGATAGTAGAGAAAATATTCTTTGTATTATTGTAAGAGTTTCTCCGGCTGGTTCATGAATCGTGACCCCTGCTTAGAATCTCGTCGCACTTTATCTGTCAGAGCAGTCTAGCGGGCGTCGCGTCATCGTCGACCAGGTGCGAAAGAGATCGATTACTGGGATTTGACTTTGTGGTGAACTGTGTATATTAAAAACGAAAGTGATGGAGTCCTACCGCATCCTCCGGCTGTCGGGGCTTCTGCTGCTTCAAGTGGCCATCGGTTTGTGCGGCCTGCGCTGCGAGCAAGACCAGTGGAAGTGGGAAACCTTACGTTGTGTTCCTGTCGGCTCGCTGAAGAACAATATAAAGCCGCGAGAAACGACTACCAATGACTTGGAGAAGTACGAGGATTTAATTCCGTTAGAAAGGTTCCACAAGTACGACTGGAGGTCGATTAAAACATTTGTGATGAAGAACGCAAATTTGAAAACAATTCACCCAGATTTATTTGCGAACGCGTCGTCCTTGGAACTCCTGGATTTGTCTGGAAACGCGGACTTGCGTATCAGAGGTGCGTTCGTTTATCTGAACAACCTGCGAAGCTTGGACTTGTCCGAAAGCAGTCTCAGCAGTAGGAGTGACGTAAACGAAGTACTAAAATTATCGCAACTGCAGTACTTGAACATATCTAACATGAAGAGGTCTAAACTTTTGGAACCTCACGTTATCTTGAATGAATTAAACAAACTCCCGAACCTCGAAACCCTCGACGTTTCGCGGAATAATATTACAGATCTAAGAAATTACGATTTCAGTGGAAAACTTAAGTCAATAAACCTGTCCCACAACCGCCTGACGATAGGCGAGCGCAACTTTGAAAATGCTACAAATCTGAGATATTTAGGTTTATCCAGCTCGAGCTTGAGTATTATTCCGGGGAATGCATTCGCAGGAACAACGATCACCCACCTGGACCTGTCGATCAATTCCCTCACATTAGAAAGTTTACCATGCTTGCAGCCTAGTATGACCCACATTAATTTGTCGCGTAACAGTCTGATAAATGATTTGCCTTTAACTTTGAAAACATTTTCAAACTCTGTGGAAGTTTACGACGTGTCTTACAATGAGCTGCGCGAACTGGACAGACTGACTGACAATGATACGAGGAATGTGCGCTGGTTGAACGCGGCAAGGAACCGATTGTACAACCTGCACGGTTTCTTCGGCTTTATCGAGTTGGTTACATTGGACATTTCCTTCAATTTACTTCTCACCTTACCGTCGTTGGCGTTTGCGGGAGCCGCCAAATTGGAGACGCTAAACCTAGCCGGAAATAGAATATACCAAATATCCGAAAACACCTTCAGGGCTAACACGGCTTTGGTTTCCTTGTCGCTTCGGAGCAATTTTCTAGGAACGTTGAACTTGCGGACATTCAAAGGCCTGAGGAGATTGTACCAACTCGATCTGAGCAACAATAATTTGAGAAGCGTGCCGCGTGATTTGCTCTACGAAGAAGGCCTCCGCGAGTTGAACCTGTCCTGCAACCTGCTCTCGTACCTCGACGACGACTTTGTTTTAGAGTTTCCAGGAAATGGAAAATTGATTATCTACGGGAATCCGTGGAAATGTGCGTGTTTATTCAAAGTGTTGGGCAAAATAACTCTGGACCCGCAGTACTTGGTGGACGGAAACCATCCGTCGTGCTACGTTGGTGAAGTGAGTGACGACACTTGTCGTAATACTACTCTGAATGAGAGTGACGTTGATAAATGGACTGATGCTCGAAAGTTCTCGGCATTACCGTGTAATAAGTGATTCTGCGGATGAACCGTGAACCAAAGAGACCTGCGCCGTTCTAAATGACGTTGTCAAAGTTATGGACTTGGATGCCAATCATCATTGTTCAAGATACTTTGTTATCAACTTGGTGCAAAAATGTTTAACAAAATCATGTATAAATTCGTTATACGGAACGAGCTTGCTGTGTATAGTGGAGTTCGGGTACCAATAGTTACTGACAGAATGAAGCCTGGAAATGACAAAAAACTATAGTTTTTTAAATACAGTGAAAATGCGGACATGTATGTAGACTTAACGTTGTAATTTTTAGTTATTAATGAATTGAATGATTCCTACATATAACCACCACTCTTGAATGCATTTGTTGCGCCTCTCCAAAATATAGATGAAAAAAAAAAGAAATGATTAAATAAAACGACTTGGTATATACCACTTAATATTTATTTTTCAATTGATTCAACAACATTGTAGATTGAAATTTAAAAAAAATATCGATCTTATTATTTGAATATATCTACTTCTTCTATTTGATTAATTACACCAACATATTTAAGAAAAACCTTTCCATCGTCAGATTTTTCTGAAACATGTTGGTGTAATTAATCCAATAAAATAAGTAGATACATACAAATAAAAAATCAATATTTTTATTACTTTTTTCCCTTCCTAAGGATGATACAACGTATACTTGTATCCTTCTAAGGAAAAGAACTTAGTTTCCGAAGCTTGAAGAGGTATATACCAAGGCATGTTTTATTTAATTATTAAATATATCACCACAAAATTATAAATCGTTCATTGAAGGAACAAAATAAATGGTTAATATATTCTGATAAAAAGAATTTTTATTCAGGAATGATAGTGGAGTTAGATTTTTGGTAAGTATCCGTTTTGAACTTATATATTTTACTCTATTTCCTTTTTTCTGTTTTGTTTCTTTGGCTATCGAGAAATGGTCCGAAAGATGCGAATGTAGGTCTACTTGTAGAATATAATTAAGAAGAATGACTAAGATGACTTACTAGTTTGGAAATATGAGCGAAGAACGGTGAGTACACAATTTTAAAGAAATATTTTTGTATATTGTAATGTCAAGTACCGAAACATTTATTACAAATTTACGTGTATACATTAAAAATGTCTCAATAACGTCTTGATTGAATTCTATTAATTTCCTAATAACTAGAGTGAATAATCTTACTAAATCATACCTATATGTTTAAAATGAGTAGTTTGTTGGTGTAGTGGTCATAAAGTAAGTTTGTTTTTCATAGCACAGGCTTTAAGCTTAGTTTGAAAAGACTAAAAATATTGATGCTATACGCATTCCGTGTACACATCTCTATTAAAAAAATGTAATAGATTTTCTACGTAATACTGTGAAAAAATTTATCTCAAATCGAAAACTTACGCAATTTTTTTTATAAAAATATGTTAATTAAGAACGTAATTATTTTTTCGGGAAGTTGGCTTGAAGGACAGTTCGTTTGTCGGGTAGTTGTCTGTCGGGCGGTTGGCGTTAGAAAGATCGGGTCTGTCAGGCAGTTGGCGTTAGGAAGATCGGGTCTGTCAGGCAGTTGGCGTTAGGAAAATCGGGTGTGTCGGGCAGTTGAAATAAGGACAATCGGGTTTGTCGGGCAGTTGGCGCTAGGACAATCGAGTATGTCGGGAAGTTGACCCAAATCCCGACCAGATAAACCAAATATTTGAGAATACAATCAATGAACAGCATGCTTAGAAAAATCTATGAAAGTGGATGTGGCATTCAAAACGGTTAGATGGTAAGTAAAAGTAGATTTACTTCAATTACCCTGAAAGTGACTTTCATATTAGGTCCTTACATATGAAATTGGCGTTTTGCCGTACTGGCAAATTTGATCTCAAATATCTTCTCTTTGGTTAGGAATACCAAATCCAAATTTATACAGCTATTTACTCATGTATTTGTGTTTTGAAAATTATAATTCATTTGTTTTTTCCTCAATTGTGTTTTTCTTTGCGTCACTCAGTTTACAAAATGAAAAACTTGAAATATCGCGTTATTTACGAGTACGAGTTCCACCGTGGCACCAGTGCTGCAAGGATTAATGATGTGTATGGCGACGGTGCCGCAAAAGAAAACACAGTGCGTTTTTGGTTCCAACGTTTTCGTTCTGGAAATTTCGACCTGCAGAACAAGCCCCGTGGACGGTCGGAGACCAAAGTTGATAATGAAGAATTGAAGGCTATTGTGGAAGCGGATCCAGCGCAAACCACATCCGAGTTAGCTGCAGGCTGCGGTGTTAGTGATAAAACTGTTTTAATCCACTTGAAGCAAATTGGTAAGGTGAAAAAGCTTGAAAGGTGGGTACCTCACGAATTGAGTGAATCAAATCAACAAACGCGCGTTGACTGCTGCGTTGCATTACTCAACCGGCACAATAATGAAGGGATTTTAAATCGAATCATTACCTGTGATGAAAAGTGGATCCTGTACGATAATCGGAAGCGCTCATCGCAATGGCTGAACCCTGCCGAACCAGCCAAACCATGCCCCAAGCGAAAATTGACTCCAAAAAATTACTTGTGAGCGTTTGGTGGACTAGTGCTGGTGTCGTTCACTACAGCTTTCTTAAATCTGGCCAGACGATTACGGCAGATGTCTATTGTCAGCAACTGCAAACCATGATGGAAAAGCTAGCTGCTAAATAACCGAGGCTGGTTAATCGCTCTAGGCCACTGCTGCTTCATGATAACGCTAGACCACACACTGCACAACAGAAGGCTACCAAATTAGAGGAGCTTCAATTGGAATGTCTAAGACATCCACCGTACTCTTCGGACCTTGCCCCAACAGATTACCATTTTTTTCGAAATTTGGATAACTTCTTGCAAAGGAAAAAATTCAACTCCGATGGGACAGTCCAAACCGCCTTCAAAGATTTTATTGATTCCCGTCCGAATGGTTTTTTTAGTAAAGGGATCGATGAACTACCCATGAGATGGCAAAAGTGCATAGATAGCAATGGTTCATACTTTGATTAAATAAATATATTATAATAAAAAAAATCGGCTTTATGTTCCTCCCATACTAAACGCCAATTTCATATGTAAGGACCTAATATTTGCGTAGATCCTTACATTTTGGACTGTGAGATAGTTATTGAAAATAATTTATTATGTCGACAAATTGTTATGAATTTTTCAGAAACAGTATCTGTTACTGTTTTGATTGTTCAAAGATTTTATTGTTAATTTTATAAATTATGAACAATAAAAAATAAAAATAATAAATACAACTTGCACACAATTCACTGGTTGCGCGCTCTATTTTTAAAATAAAACATATTTTGGTAGGTGGGTGCCTAGGTTTAACAACCGTTGTAGATAAATAAATGAATAAAAATAATTATTAGAATTTTTTTTAAATGTTGTCACTGAACTTTAACTTCAAAATGCGAAAAATGTCACTCACGCAATTGTTATGTTATACTTAAATTGAAGTGATATTATTATTATGATATGGATTCGTGTTATTATTCATAAAGTTTGTTTTTAAATAATTTTTACTAACTTTTTAACCTTAAACTATTTTTTGTTAATTTGAAATAAATTACTAAATATGTCATTTAACCATATAAATGTGCGTGTCATTATTACTCGTCTATATATATATATACATATATATATAAATCAAATAAAAGTTTAAAAATATATATTCTTCTCATTTTTTAAAAATAATTGTATGTAAAAATAATGTATAATTAAAATATGTCAGTTATTAACTACTAAATGCCTAAAATATTTGGACGGTATTTAGTTATACTTAACTGATGGAATTTTGTTAAATTATTTGTACGTAATATTGTGGTACCAGCATTTTATATTTTAATTGCTGTCTCACGTATTTTGTCTTTTCAAAGGTTAATACTAAATGTAAGATGTCCGAAGTATTTGGAGTTTATCGTCATAACGAGGTTTGTATTTTTGGAATTTAAAAAGGACGTAGTTATGCAGAAAACAGCCAACCCACAAAATGCTAAAAATGAGTTATTTACGGGTTTTAACAGCTCAGTTTTCAGTGCTGAAAACGTCCGAACTCTAAATGATATAGTTTTTTGTAAATTTAATATGTTTCTTACTTACACACGGTTTTCACCATTAAATTAAACTCTTAAACTCAAAAAAAGTGGTTTGACTGTTTTCTACGGCTACAAATTTACAAATCCTCGGCAAACAAAAATATTAGTTCACACACATCTATGTGGTATGGACGCGTTATGCATCTTTTTAATTCTACTGTTACCACAAATTAAATTTTTGTAGAAAACATCTAAGAAGGTAGGTTGAACAACATTATCAAATTTAACAAACACAGAATCCACATAGAAAAAACACTGTTTTTTTGTACACATTTTGCAGAAGAAATCCAACCTTTAAAACGAGTCATATCATCGTAAATAAAAGATTTTTTCATATAATTACATTAACCCATTAAACGCCGCTACCAGTTCTCGTTGTTTGATTTTCATGAAATTTGAGAATATGTTCTAAAACTAAACCTTTAAGAAAATTTCGTCAAAAAAATATGGAAAAATCTTTTAATTTGGAAAATTTGAGGTAAACTGGATATATAAAACTTATGACTAAACAATAAAAACATATAAAAGTATTTACGTGATTTTAGTGTTCTATTTTCCTTTGTGCTACGTTTCATGACATTTATGATGTAACGCGACATTGCACAATTCACATATAAAATATGTTTTGGAATTACACCCTGCATCTTTTTCTGTTTTGATTTCTTTTCAAAAATTGTTGAGTGCCTGGATTTGGACCTGATGATATTAAAAATGTAGATGGTTTTCCTTTGCACAATAAGTTCGCTTTTGATGATTTCATAAATGTGGGTGCTATATGTCTTTTAAAATTTAAAAGGCACGTATTTTCTTCGGGATGAACTATTTGATAGAGTTTCCGTGAATTACATACTGCCAATTCACAGAAGTTTGAAAATATGGTCCACCACTTTTTACCGCTTTTATTCTTAGTTGGAAACAAAGTTATCCGTTAAATCAACTCCACCCATTAAACGATTATATTGTGTAACAGCATAAGGTTAAGTGATTGTTACATATTTAATTAGGTACCTTGATATATTTTTATTTGGTTCAATCCTATCACAATTTGAAGCCACTATTCTTTCATCGAACAACTACAATCACAGTTTTCTTTTCAAATCTATAATCGAATTCACCCCTTTCCATTTTTTTTATTTCTTTGGAGGATTTTAACGATCCAATATACTTTAGACGATTTTTTCTTATTGTGCCAGTAGCGAAAAACAAATTATTCCTCAAATATATCATAAAGGGGATAGATGTTAATAAATTATCAAAATAAACAATGTGGTGAACTGGATTTTCTAAATTTTTCAGAAGACCCGTCACATTTTCTCCAATATCCAAATTATAAATGTTCAAAGGCTCTACAGTTTTCCCCATATATAGATCAAAAGCATAAATGTATCCATCTGATGAAGCTAATGTCCAAGACTTGGCTGTGATTTGGACCATTGCATTTTCCTTGGCTCACCTCGCCTGGCAAGTTGAACACTGAGATGTTGAAGGTTGTGATGGGTCCTCTTCTTCGCCTTTCAGCTCGTTCCTACTCCTAACTGAGTTTACGCCTTGTTAGAGGCAAACAAGCTATCTATGTACGTCGGATGAAGGCTCCACGGTTTTTAACGTAGTATTTCCAAACACCCTCGCTTTATTCAAGACCTCCCCAGTTCACGTTGTGTAATTTTTTGTTTCGAACTATAGGGGATGAATTGGTTTTGTGGTAACCCTAACGCAAGCTAAACTTAAATTAAATACTGGGGTATGAAGTTCGTGAACGTTCATGGAAAATGCAAACAGAACTACATAGTACGTCAAATAAACCCTACGGTGCAATTGCTAAACATATTATGTTCCTTGGCCCTATATTGATTACCTAACGTTCCTACGGACTGAAGCCCCTGCATCTGGTGTAGCTGCGCATCCGGAATACGCGATCCTCTGCTCGATCCCCCTTAGTCTTACCTGTATGGGATCGACCGCCATCCACTGGAAAGGTTAGTAACGTGCCGTTATCACATGCGCATGCACATATGGAGTACATAGATTCCCTGAAAGCCCTCAAGTCCTTCGTAACCGCCCCTATGGATGATTCCGTCTTCGACGCCCTCGCTGGTTAATAATTTTATCTTCCGCCGTTATCTCGCTGTGCTTATTCCTTACGATTTTTTAATTATACTCTGCATTATTTTTATATCAATTACATTGTTACGTTTATTTACTAGCGGGCCTTAGTTCCGTCACCTGTATTTGGCTCTATACCTCATTCTAGTGGTACGTTGGATTCTAATGGATATTAGAATCCAACGTAACGTCTCCTGACGATATATGGCTGAAACACCGCTAACGATGATGATGTTACTATCGAAACGCCTCCTGACGATATATAGCTGGGACACTGCTAATGATGATGATGATGATGATGCTATCGAAACGTTTCCTGGCGATATATAACTGGGACACTGCTAATGATGATGATGTTGATGATACTATCGAAACGTCTCCTGACGATATATAACTGGGACACCGCTAATGATGATGATGATGACGATACTATTGAAACGTCTCCTGACGATGTATAACTGGGACACTGCTAATGATGATGATGTTGATGATACTATCGAAACGCCTCCTTACGATATATAGCTGAACCACCGCTAGTGATGATGATGATACTACCGAAACGCCTCCTGACGATACATAGCTGGGACACCGCTAATGATGATGATGATGATGATACTATAGAAGCGTCTCCTGACGATATATAACTGAAACACCGCTAATGATGATGATGATACTACCGAAACGCCTCCTGACTATATATGACTGGGACACCGCTAATGATGATGATGATGATGATACTATTGGAACGCCTCCTGACTATATATGACTGGGACACTGCTAATGATGATGATGTTGATGATGATACTATCGTAACGTCTCCTGAAGATATATAACTGGAACGCGGCGATCTATTGGCGACGACGTAACATAACGAGTAGTGTGTAATCGGAACGCGGCGTTCAATCAATTAAATAAATAAATAGAAGTAAATAAATAAGTTCGGCGTCGAGCACATGAGCCGCCCGATCCCTGGAAGTTCACACACATGCAGAGAAGGGTTAATTTGGCAAATTAATTCGCCCCTATTATGGTCAGTACGGATTCGACATGCAAACACCTGTGGATAAAAATATATTTAAAGTTTACGGTACAGGGGTTAGCTTTCACTGTCGGCGCTTCTTCCGTCTCTGTCTGGGGTGTCGAACCCGAGACCATTCTTCTTAATCGTGCGCCACCTTTATATATCGTTATAATCTCAAAACGGAAAGAGGATGACATGACTTACCCATCTGCTCGCCGATTTATCCATTCCAGGGCATCGTAGTTTCACTTCTTGTACCTCACTTTATACCTAAGGATTGCGGACACTTGCACGCGCATACGATTCACAGGCCCCTAATTAACTATAGATCGCGACCTAACCTTTGATCCTGCCATTACGCGTTTATAAGTTTCCGTAGCTGGGGCTTAGTATCCAGCCTCTGCAACTATACGGTGTATATACTTTAATCAAACCGAAACTAGACATTATTTTCTTTTCTTTAAATTCATATTCCTCGAGATACCGGAATTATACTCTAGCTCGACAATTGTAAGTATTCATATATCTTAATAATACTGCAACATAGTCCTTATTTCCGTCTTACGCATCCGTACTTACCCGGGTCACCGAAACTAAACTCTACTTCTAATGTTTATACTCTAATGATTATACGTACCGATATTTTTCATAAAACCATTACCCGTTATTTTCCGATGTCACATATTCTTATATTTATCCGAAATACCGGGATTAAGCTTTGAATCTAGGATTTCATGCATTTATAAGTTTTAACAAACCCGTGAAGCGACCACTTGTCCACTTGTCGTTGCTGAACAATTAATTGTTTCTATAATAAAACCCCACTAGTCTACATCTTTATAAGGTCAATACATATTACTTTTAGGGTCCGCCGATTTGGGTTTTGTCCTTAACATTATTCTTAATATAAATTTATTATCATCTCGAATTCAAAATATCTATTCTCCGGCAAATACTCCCCGGATCATTTTAATATAGTTTAAAAATAACGGGATTCTGTACTTTTACAAGTATAAACAACCCCAATCTTACCGAAACCATTTTATGTAGTGAAAGACGCGGGATTTATATTATTCATAAAATGTAAAATGAACCCAATCTAGGTGAAACATCCTTATTTAGTTTCAGGACAACGAGGTTTACGCGTTCCGCGAGGAATATGATATAACCCGATCTAAACGAAGGTAATTTTATATAATTTTAGGACAGCGGACCTTACAAATTTCATAAAGTATATCGTGAAGCCGATCTAGGCGGAGACACTATGTACATTTTAAACAGAGTAAGAGTTTAAATTTTACCATCAAGTCTAATACACCGCAAGAATGTAGGCATAGTAAACAAAATAGCGTTCAAAACCGTAGTGTTTCTATGTTCTTACGTTTTAGCTCAAAACGAATTTTATAAGTTTCACATTTATAATACGAGACGCGAATTTCTAAACGAAACATTTTATAATAGTTCTAATCGAAATCTATATGTTTCATATTTATTAAATGTAACGCGAATTCTCGAACGGAAGCATTTTATATAACTAAATGTATCGAAATCTTATATAGTTTATAAATAAGAAGACCCGGCCCCAGGCGATTTTTTATATATTTTCAATATAACGAGGCCCTACATCTTTATAAGTATAATACAACCCCGGTCTATCGAAACAATGTACTAGGAGTTTTTATATGTTTGAATACATGATATACGTTTCTTTTTAGACGCGTTTTATACGCGACATTTACATTTTTCATACAATACAAAGTAACCCGAAATATGCGAACGAAATTTTTATATAGGTTCACAACCGCGAAGTTTACATCACTCCTAAAGTATAACCAGAACTAATTGAAACATTTTTTTTTCATAGTTTAAGTCCGCGAGGCAAATATCTTTCATAAAATATAAAATAACCCGAACCAAATTAAACTTATTTTTATCTTATATACTTTCCCCAACGCGCAAAATAATCCCGGCCGAAACGTTTTTATATGTTTTGATAGCGCGAGATCTATGTTTTTCTACATAATATAAGATAACCCGGGCCGAACGAAAGCAATTTTATATACTTAATAAAATAGTGAAACTAGTACATCTGTAAAACCGTAAATAAACCCCGACCCTCACGAGATTGTTTTATATAATTTTTTAGAATAATGGAATTTATACATCTGTAAAATCGTAAATAAGCCCCGATTCTCACGAGATTATTTTATATAATTTTCTAGAATAATGGAATTTATACATCTGTGAAATTATAAATAAACCCCGATCTCCACGGAATTACTCTATATAATTTTAAACGAAATGAAAATCTAGATTATTATAGGCTAAATCTAAAACCCCGCGAGGACAGCTTAATATTTTTCACAAGACGTATTTTTAATTCCGGAATTTATTCGCTATAATTTTATTGGACTCTTACTATTAAACATAAACAAATTAACTAAATATTCTTTCAATAACTAAAATAATTCCGGTCTAATCGAAACATTTCATATAACGAAATATTATATGCCTTACAAATGTAAAAATTAAAATATTATATATTTATTATTGCGTATTTAGCAAAAGATAGGTATTTTTATAAGACTTATTTAAAATCGAATCTGTTAGTAACAACTCTTTTATCTTTTAACAATTTCCCGCGTGTTTAGGATAAAATAGGTATCTTTATAACGCACAGCTAGTTTCCAGAGATCCGCAAATACTATTCCTGTATGCTTAGTAAAACGAAAAATTAACTAAATTTCAACCCTAGCGGTTCCTGAAATTCTGCGAGTATTATTCTGTGAACCTAGTAAGACGATAAAAATAATTAACTTTATAGATCGTAGTGATTTCCGAAGTTCTGATATGCCAAATTAATTACCTTTATAAAATAAAATCAAACCCGTACTCTGAGTTAAAACCCTTTTAACAGGACCTCGCGTATTTAGCATAAGATAGGTATTTTTACAAGATTTATTAACAATTTCCCACGTGTTTAGCATAAAATAGGTATCTTTATAACGCACAGCTAGTTTCCGGAGATCTGCAAATATCAGTTCTGTATATGCCGGACTAATCAACTTAATAAAGCGCAGTAATTTCCGAAGTTCTAATATGCCAAATTAATTACCCTTTATAAAATAAAATCAAACCCGTACCCCCCTTTTCTTTTATCGTGAGCAATCAACAATGTCGAAGAGTATAATTACCCGTGCACCACTTTCACTTGAAGCTAAACTATAATTTTCAAACACTGGGACACTCTAAGTCGACGGTAACTATCACTCACGGTAACTATCACTCAAAAAAACAACTGACGCGGATTTCGCACCCCCGTAGATGTCCACACCGACTGCCCAAAAACTGCACTGTCTTGACATTTTAAAACCCCCCTCGCGGGAAAAGGGCCCATATCCAGCCTCTTTGGTTTCACTAATCTATGCCATCCCTGATATCAGAATTCCGCCTACTAAGGTCTATTTTGGCGATCCACAAACCTGAAACCACTAAGAGCCGTCAGTTGGCTCCACCTTTCTGTTGCGGTCCCTGTCCCTGTCCCTGTGTCTGTTTTGGGGCGGACTCGGTGGCTTCGGACGATTTAAATTCGCTTCGCAAGCGCGATAATTAATTTTTAATATTTAACTTCTAAGTTCAGTCCATATTGTCGTTTGATCAACCGTAACCACAATCTATCGGGTACACCCCTAATCATAGTTGATGTTTCTTCACTATCTATCATTATCATGTCCCGTTCCCTCGTATTTTCACTCGTCTTTATCGGAAATTTAACGTTTCTTGGCCGCTATATCATGGGATCAATTTCCATATACTCACCACGTACACTCTGCATACCCAGATATAACAATCATCCAAAGGTACTAATTTTAAATTACCTAATTTTAAATTAATTTTGGGCGATCTTTTCTCGTGGATCACCCAAT
>JADDOH010008578.1:0-15067 GCA_016648135.1 Agrypnia vestita | reverse complement strand
GGCTTAGCCATTCCACCAATGCCAATAAGAGTGGAACAAAAAGTAAACAGTAGCCAATGGATGAACTATTTATTAACCATCTATTTTTAGAGCACTTGCATAGTCAATGGCAAGATTGAATATGTGCGTTAGGGTGTCCCATCCATGTACGAGAAAAAAAAAATTTTGAGCTACACAGTCGCAAGAGGTATCAAAATTTGCGTAATTTTACACAAATTGCGAAAAAGGTAAAAAAGCTAGAATTGTTTATCATCTTGAAGGCTCTACCGAGCTTTGAAATTTTGTAAATTTTACGTTTTTATAGAGTTAAACCGTTTGCCTAAAACAATAAAAAAATCAAGTTTAAAAGGTATTTTAGTATTAAAATTAATGAAACAAACACAAGAAAATAAAATAAACAAAATATATATTATAATCAATGACAAAAACTAATTATTGTGTCCAAAATTTGTCATTTCTGCTCGAGATTGCATCCTGGTTCTAATAAAGCCATCTCTAGAAGTAACGTCAGTTACACTTTGGGAGGCGTCTGTTATATTCTCTAGGACCCTAATGCAACCATCTAAGGTCAAGAATAAATGACGAAGGGGTAATTCATTGACATAAAGCATACAAACACACCATGGTAACGGTCTCTCCAAATACGCCACCCTTCCAATCAGTGATAGTTGCAGTTCCGTCACATTCAACGCAAATCACGTCACCTACATTCCGTCCTCGACCCTCTACCAAAGTTTTGATCGAAGTAAGAATTCCCTTTTCAGTGCCACATCTTTCGGTATTGTGCGTCCCAAATAAATTGATCCAGGTTGTGCTAAAATTGAGAAGTGGTCTTCTTAAACTTCTTTGCGATGGTCTTTTCGTCCATCAAAGTAAATGCTTTTTATAACAATATCTCCAATATCGCAATGACGCTTTCGGGCTTTAGATACATCTCTGTAGATCTTATTTTTATCAATAACCAGAGTTAAATCTTCGGTAGAAACCAAGCCGACGTCAGCGAAAACTGCAGAAGCAACAGCAGCAGCAGATCGCGTCGATAAACCGTATCTATCAGAGACTTTAGCAACTATTGGCAACGGCAATGTTTTCCAATTCGCCGTTGAAGTCGATGGTGTCTCTGTCGAAGGCGTATTTGTCGGGGATGCCTCTGTATGCTAATTCACGCACTGAATCTTCATCACAATGAAAACAGAATTGGATTCTTGAGTAGAACACGACTTTTTTGCTACCCTTATTGACTCTTTAATCTATATCAGCTGTCGATTCATTAATCCAACCCTTTCTTTCTTATCAAAACCGCTTATAACCATTTTCCTATCATTTATTTGATCCAACAAAAACTTATCTCATTGATGTAAACTTTCTTAGGTTTTAAACACGAACAAGTTTCAAATGAAGTGCATTTACAAGCAGAAACGTCAAAAAGTTTCTCAGATGACTCTAAAAAACATTTCAGTTTATTTTCAAACTATCATTTCGTTTGTTTTTGGGGTATCTTTTCACATTGAGATACTTTTCGAAATTGGATTTCACTAATTAAATAACTCGTTCCTCAGTTACAATTGGAATCGAAGTTTTGGTCCAAATATTGTTAATCTCTTTGGAAACAATCACATATGTATCTGATTTGGATGGATCTTTTCCATTATACTTCAATTTCAGGTCGTTCTTGACAAATAAAATAAATTAAGCTCCCTTATAGTTGGTAGCTGCTGATTTTCAAGTTCTTTGTATGGTCCGAACATAGCATAAGTAGTCTGTCTACGCCTCGAACTTCTTATTTAAAAATCACAAAATCCGCTTTTAACACTGTAACAATCGCAATGGTACTTTTATGGCATAAAAATTATTTTGGCTACGAAGAAAACGCTCGCGAGTCAAGTCAAGAAAGTCCTCAAAATAATTTCAAACTTGAGGGTATTTGTGGGTTGAAACCTAACAAATTTGAAGTCGCTGGTAACGAGTTGTTGCATGCAAATCGAAACGTCATGTATGATTTACACCTAAATAGAATAAAAAGTAAATATTTTTTGTATTTAGTTCAGGAGCCAAAATTGAGGATAGCGAAATATCACCATAAAAATGACAATTTTTCAAAACTTTGTGGATTGGTAGAACCCTAAAGATATAGTTTTATTTTATTTTTAAAATTATTTTGTTAATCAACGCTCAATTACGCAAGTTTTGAGAGGTCTTGTGTTAAGGTAAGCCAAAAAAAGTTTTATCGGGACAGCCTAATGTGCGTGTTGTGTTCGTGTTTTTTGTTCAGTGAATCAAATAATGTTAGTGTAATCTGATTTAGAAATTTATAAATTCCTATTAAATCATTATTTTAGGGGGCTTATAAGATGTCTAAGTCAACGAAACCTATTTTTTAGATGATAAGTTGAAAATTTTGAACCGTCTTGGGAGAGGCGAAGATAATCTGTGAGTAAAGGTTTTGGTCTGAACGAAGCAACTACTACAGAACAATTCAAAATAATGAAGATTCCATTCGAAAATCAGTAAATTCTACATAAAAAATTAGTTCCAAAATTAGTTCCAACATCACTTTTCATAAAAATTAGTTCCAAAATTAATATATGTATATTTTAATAAAAATATTTTTGGAATTTGTTTATTTTGTTTTTATTATTACCTTTTTTACACCATTTTCTATTCAATGTTGTTATTTTTTGATTAACAATTTTTTTTTATTTAGTAAACCACTCTTCTATTTTTCTAAGTACAGTAAAATAACCGATAATTCGAACCCTGATAATTTGAAATTCGCCATAATATGAAATTTTTAAAAACTTACAAGTTAAACTTGCAAGTCCCAAAATGTAACTTTCATAGTATATTAATCCCGATAATTAAAAAATTATTATATTAATCCCGGTAATTCATAATTTGAAATATTTTTTAGTCCCTTGCGCTATAAATTAATACATTTGAGTTCGCGTAATTCGATTTTTTTTTAAATTTGACAAAATTTAAAAAAATATTTCGATTTTTTCCACAAGTGTGAACAAAAAATATGTATGTCAATAACGGGTAAGTAAGTAATAGAAATTTCACAATATTTTTATTAGCATAATAAATATTGTGTTTTCCAAATGATTTCTTCAAATATAAGCATAAATTTTAAAAAATTAATGTGTTTTTCGAGAGTTTTACGATTTTTAGCGAATTTCATGATCACATCGCGATTTTTTTTTTACCTAATATTTCGAATTAATGAGGTTCTACTGTATACCACTTTTTTTTTACAAGTTTTTTTTTAAACATGTGTTTTTTGTGTAACATATTTACCGTGTAAAAAAAGAGTCGGGTGCATAATATATTAACTTAATATTACAGTGGAGAATGCATGACATGTTCAGTCCGTTCCATAAAAATATAACTTTTTTCAAGGTAGCGTAACATTGTTACAAAACACACCGAAGCATTTCTATTGGCAGTCCTGCCCATATATTTAACAGATTACATTAGACTAAAGTATTCTGGGAGGAGAAATTTCATATTGTTATAAAATTAAAATACAGTATGTAATTTCATTTTTAAAGATTAAAAAATAAACAGGTTTCCATTAATAATTTTGAATATTATCTACAATTATCAAATTTTGAGGTTCCGAAATGCAATATTTTTTCACATTTTTTACACATTTGATTTCAAAATACATATGATGTCGTCATTTTTTGATATAGGTAATTTTTAATATATACAAGTTTTAAAATGATAGTTTATGATATTTTTTGTGGGGACTTTTTTCTGATGAATTTCATCTATACATGTTTTAAAACAAACGGGCTATTTTTCACAGGATTAAAATGCATGTAATTCAAATAATTATATAAGAAAGATCACATTTTACTTAGCACTCAAGCTACACATTTTTTAAGTTATACTTCTTTAGGCGTGTTTTAAGTATAATTTTAGTTATGTAATTGGATTTTAATTATATATGATAATGGTGTATTTTAGATTTTTTTTTCGTTGATGGAGAACTTTCATTGAGGAATTCTAGTTTGTGTTGTATATCTTGAGTTGGAACATAGCCAGTATACAATACAGCACATGGTTTTTTATGAATGCCAAATAAGTATAACTTCTAACATGCGTACAGAAGTACACATAATTTTTTTACAAAATCTTTTTAATCTGATTTTTCAAAACGTTTTAAGATAATACATAAAAAATACCCTCTTCATTGATGTCATGGCATATAAGATTCACAATGTTTTGAAGAATTTTGAAGAAAATAATACTGATTTAAAAATATTCATTTCTATATATGACCGTATATCACTGAGCCTTAAACATTTTCTTTATATGTATATGTATTCACCTCTCGCCCAAAACAGAATCTTTTCCTGTGGTGCCTTTTAAATAGGTTACTTAAGGCAAAATATATTATAATATGTATAAGTTAATTTTATGTTATACTTAAATTTAATTTTAATATGACACTAATATAGAGAGAATGTTTCGAAATAAGACGTTACTTATGGTAAGTTTAACAACATTTGTAGATACATTGCACAAAGTAGTGTCAACAATTGCAAAAGTTTTACATTCAATAAACAAGTGATTGAATTGGTACAATTCTCAAATAAAGTGTTACAAGATGCAGTGTCGTATATTTAAAATTTTACAGATACAAAGATATGCAGTTTAACAGTAGAGTTGATGTGGGATATTTCATAAGTGATACAATCACCGGGATAATAGACATTATTACAGACTAACACTTAACTATTCAGACTACAAATATATAAATGCATAAAAAAATACATAAATTAAGAATATGGTAAAATTACAACATCCCTCGACGAGAGTAATGTGAAATAACACAAGGATTATCTCCAAAATGAGGATCGAAGTAAATGCCTAGTGTACTTTAGTGCCTATTTAAATGTAACAACAGGATTTAAAACAAAGTTCAAGATGTACTTGGCCGAGACGTACACATCGTTGACGAGAATTTTGTACAGCGTCGTGAACTGCGATTTCCCTTCCGGCGCTGCAGACGGTAACTTGACATCCTTCAATTCGTAATTTTGACAGCCGATGCAACTTAGTTCGTAGACATTCAGCACCGGGCGCGGGATTCCATTGCACTTGGGCGTGGCAAAAGTTGTTGAATCGATAATACCGCGGAACCTAATTTTGTCATTCGCTTTGATCTTACGACTGAAGTTGGTGAAGTGGTGTCCAGCCCGCAGTGTTATCTCGGCACCCTTCTTCAGCAACAGGCCGGACTCCATCCTCACCGTTATTTCATGCTCGTAACTATAATTAAAAAATGTCATGTTAGTAACAGTGACTAAAATTATCTAGTCAATTATCTCACAGGAATTCAAGGTTAGGTATTGATCGTTGATATACAAAACACAGACTGGAATCGAAGCGTATATGATTAACTTTTGGAAATTCATAAAAATAAAATTATTTTGCCATTTTAAAGCTGACTAAAAATGTGTTGATGACATCAACACACACTCATCACATCAGCCTTGATGATGGACCTTGCAAAGGGATCCGAAACGTCGGCCAGAGAGGTCAGATATACATGGAAGAATATCCCAGAAAACTACACAGAAGATTAAAGCTGGCAATCCACCAATCTGTACACATACCGTAGTTTGAAATCACCCTCATGTTTTTCAAATAATTATCGTTGGAAACAGTTTTAAATTTGATTGATTATTTTAGTAGCAGAAGCCAAATATTTTTTCGTGGATTTGTTTTTTCTGTATGTCTTTCTAATTGATTAATTAATTTAGTTTTAAAATAAATTCACTTTTTGCCAAATAATACAGAAGACAATGAGGTGAAGTTTTCACAAAAATGGCGCTATATAAATACTTAATCCAATATTATTATTATTAATAGGTTAAGCATGCGTTTGCTGTGAACTAAGTACACAATGTGTAAATAGCATGAACTTGGCATTGTAACCGAGTCGTTTGAATAACATTTTGTATCTAATTATGGAAGGTAACTATGTCGTATTGCAACTGTGTATTATCTATAAACACTTGATTCACACAATTAATAAAAGTATATCTCAAGAAATGAAAACATTTACAAAAGATTTGATAAATTATGTACAGATAATAAATTATGCGTCATGTTTGCACTAACCTGTCAAAATTGTTAAGGTGACACTTCTTCCCTTCTTTCTGCACTATGTTCTCCAGGAACCTGCAATCCTTCAGGGCGTCACCCGTTTCTTTTTCACAGTGGAAAGCGTACTTTTCACCGTAGTAACATTTAACCAGCTCACCCAAGAAGCTGGGCAGCTTGTCCGTGAAGTAACTCCAAGTGTTTTTTATGCTCAACAATCTGGCATCCACGACGTATCCGTGCCAATTCACCTTGACTCCATCCAGGAGCGTGCATTTAATCTGCGTCGCGGCAATGTTGGTCTTCTCCCAGGACGCGTCGTGGCAGAAAGTCTGGTACTCCTCCCAGAGCAGATGGAAATTTTCGGAATCAGATTCGTCCAAGAAAGAGCCTCTCCCAAACTTGACGTATCTTTCCGATTCGTCAATCTTTTCGTCGCTTATCAAATCGAGACTGTCTTTTTCGGTGATGTTGTCGTAGTGGAATTTTTTAATTTGAGGAGAAAACAGGAATAGGAGTGTGACCAAAGCAGCGAATAACTGAAATAAACAAAAATTTCTGATGTCCAATATTAAAACTAACAACATCTTCACACAAAAATCAAAAATAAATATGGGTATAAATTGACAGCATCATGAAATAGAATGGACTTATTGCATTTCTCCTTTTATTCATTCGTATCATCTTTTTTGGGAGACTTTTTGCTGACAAATGCAGAAATATATATATATTTTTCATTTCATGCATAAGTTTTGGTGTGGAAAAATTCCAAAAGTGACAGAGTGCAGAAATCTTATGTACGTGGCATAATTCAAAAGCCAGGTACAAAGTGGCAAATTTATCAGGTAGACATATTTTATTTAATTATCTATTTATCCCTAATATGACAGATATGTTTGCATTTAACACTAATGTGGGCCTTCGAGGACATCATCTGAAGTTGAACAAGTCTCGGTTCTCGTGTAACCCAAGAAAGCATGCATTAAGCAATAGAGTGGTCAATATGTGGAACAGTTTGCCCGAGGATGTTGTGTCTGCAGCCAGTGTCAACCAATTTAAGAATAGGCTGGATATTCAAATGAGAGACAGTGATATGGGCCTATCAGCTTAAGCTGCCTGCCCATTATCAATAATAATAATAATAACACACATACACACCATTTGAGATGTGTGGGATCGCAACACATTTAATTTCTGTGATATTTTGTAAGCTTATTCAAGAGAAAGATTAAATAAATTAAATATACAGTAGAACCTTGTTAATTCGAAATTCATGGGATTTAAAAAAAAAACATTTAGAATTATGCGGAACTCCATTAATTCGAAATTCAGGGTACCAAAAAAAAAATGCGATGCTATTGTGAAATTCGCCAAAAATCGTAAAACTCATGCAAAAAAGCCATTAATTTTGTGAAACAATCTGTATTTTTGCATACTTCAAGAAATCATTTCAAAAAGACAATATCTATTATTTTAATACAAAGATTGCGACAATTCTATTACTAAAGTAACCAATATTAACATAGTTAATATTATATACAATATATACAATATTAAAATTGAATTACATGACTCAAAATGTACTGATTTATGGGGCAAGGGACTAAAAATTATTTTGAATTACGAATTACTGAGGTTCTCGAATTATTGGGGTTAATTTACTATGAAATTAACATATTGGGACTTGTGGGTTTTAAAATTTTCGAATTATGGCGAATTTCGAATTACCGGGGTATGAATTAACGAGGTTTTACTGTATCATACATACATTACAATACTGTTTAATTATTGCCAATATGATCATCTATTTACAATATCTATGCATAATTTTAAGATGATTCAATGATAAAATTGGTAACAATGTTTAGACACAGAATAATGTGCCAATTATTTGTCAAGATTTTTTAACCATTTTGAACCAGAAAACATTGCAACGAGGATCATGAAAATCTATGAATTTATTAAATTATTTCAAATTACAAGTAATATAAAAATTTGGACCAACCTGCAAAGGAGTAACATACTTCTTCATGGTGTAGTTTTTGGCCAGGAAACATGTAATTATCAGGGTGAGCAGGACTCCCCCAGCCACACTGACCATGTACAGGACATCGGACAGTGTGATCAGTTTTACCACGGCGAAGACTGGCAGGAATATGGTTGTCACACCCATTATCGGCAAAAATAGGAACATTCCAACCAAAGCCAATGTTCCTCTCATCAAACCGAACATCGTAGCTCCTTGGGAGTTGATGATAAATATTTGGAGCCAACTTAAAACAACGCAATGGGGAATGGCATACTTGTAACTACCGTGCCAGCGCTCCCTACGTGCCATGCAGATCAATATCCCGGGAATCATCATGTAGAATAATACACGAGAGTTGAGACAAAATTCCACTCCATTTCCGACAATGTGAGAAGGGAACGTCTGAATTTGCAAGTCCAAGAATCTCCACCCTTGATTCACGACTGCGTCTTGTTCGTAAGGATACTTTGCCAGCACATTTATGCCGAAAGAAAGGAAAGAAAGCCAGTCAGGAAATCGGCTGTACGAGTTATTTGTCGAAAAAGTCAGCAGGGTGAAGAATGTTAAACAGAAAGCCATCACCGTAAATTCCGACAGAGGAATCCAATGTGCCGAAACTATCGGATAGAAAGAAAGATGAACCAAGAGGGCCAAGAAGAAATGAATAAAAGGTTTCAAATGACCCTTGATAAATTGTTGCTCAGACTCCTCGGAATCCAAGTTTCCTTCGCTGTAGCGCAGGAACAATCCAGACCATTTCCGGAAATCTATGAATTCCCGTTTCGTGTGAAGCATTTTGAATGTGTTAACAATCATCAGGACGAAACTGACATAGTAAAAAATGAGCGGGAAAAATAGCACAACGTTTTCTGTACCGCATATGGAATGCACGAAGAACAAGATCAATATTTGAATGTTGGACAAGTGATATGAGAGGCCTGAGAAGTACGATAATAGTTTGATATAAATTATCTGCAGGAACAATATGGGATGGAGGAAAGCTCGGTGCATATAGGGGATCTGGTCCAGAGCCCTCACGTTGGGTTCTGTCAGCGTCAGCTCTCTGCTGACCACGGGCAGTTGGCCGCGACAATAGTTGACTGCTGCCGAAACTAAGTTGTCCTCAGTTATGTTGCGAATATTTTCCTCCTCGCCTGACGGTTGATATTCTGGAAAAGAGAGCAATAAAAAATTAATATGAAAGAATTTGTTTTACACAATTCAAAATAAATATATGCATATATGTACGTAATATTTACTAATTAATACTATCCTTCATCTAATTAAGAAAACTAATATTTAATGCATCCAAATGAAATAAATTATTTACAGCAATAAATTAGCTTACATGTTCTGCTGTGTTCGACTATATAAAAACTGCATGTGTTCGAGCTATAACGTGTACATTTAGGAATGACGGTTTATTTACAAGAAACGTATATAAATTCAGCTTTTATACTATGACGTAAATACACTTACAATTTACAAAAGGTTGAGGGAGTCTGGTGGGGGGTTGCCACAATAGTAAGTGTCTGGAAATGGATGACAGGATTTCTTATATTATCTCGAAGAAAATATAAAAAAATTAGGCTTTATACTTTAATGTTTTTGGGTAGCAATTTTATACACCTTTGTTACCTGCCAAAGCCACGATGATCCAAATTTCATAAGAGCCCTTCCTTCCTACCTCTATTGGGGACATTACGCAAAGAAATTTTCAGCTTTTATGCTAGGACATAGGTCTGGCGTTCACGGGCTCTTGCTCTATCATACTCCACATTCACAAGCTAGTTTTGAAGTATTCAGTAAAATATTATTTCGAAACTACAAAACTACGCAAAACGTAAAATACAAAACAAACATAAAAGTCACCTGATATTGAATTATGAATTAATTTATTTTGGTTTTGATAATATTTCAGTTGCTTCTAAATAAGCTCGTTGCGGGAATTAGTTTATAAGCAGAATTTTTGTTTGTACATGCGGTGGGAGATTTTAAATAATTGAGTGATATTCTGCTACACTAGAACTTTTATTATTCCGGGTTTATTTATAACATCGCTAACAATCCTTGATAAATATTGGCAAATGTCGGTAGGATGAAAGTTTCAGATATTTTTGGGACTATTTTTACCACTCTTCAGTTCGTGTATACGCAGCTATACCCAATAAAATTTGGTGACTCATATATACGGTGCGATTACGAGTTGCCCGCGGCCTGTGGGTTAAGTTGATAATAAAAGAGAGAAAGGAACATCAACTAACCTTGCTGCAATTGATCTCCGACCGCAATTCCATTTCCACAATCCCCAGCGCACAGGTGGTTGGAAGGTTCCAGAGCATTTTCTCCCAACTCTTGCTGCTGGTCATTCTCCGTTCTGTCTTCCTCCTGACTATCGGATACCTCCTCGCTGGAGGAGCCATCGTCATCCTTGCTGCGTCTCAGGTTCCAGATTTCCCTCATCCTCTTTTCTAATTGGGCCGATGTGATGAATTCTTCACCATTTGATAAACTGTAATTATTAAATTAATGTTATTCATCAATTAATGCTTGTTAGAGTGTTCTTTTCTAATATTTCATATAGTGATCACTGCTTACAGTAATCAATATTTTCCTCAAAATCATTTCTGAAATCCATAGTCATCTTGTATCTTGCATGTATCAGCATTTGTCAATCTTTCGGGCATAATATTGCTGATTCTAAGAACCCAATATCTTTGCAAATGGAAAAATTATAAACTTTTTCAGTCAGCCCCTGAACCCACATTGGTAGATGCTGATTATGGAACCCGAAATAATGAGTTTCTGATTTTTTACAAATCTATTATGTTTATTTTAAGCTTTATTAATTTTTATTTGGGCCTATATTTATGACTAATTTAAATTGTAGCTCATTATTTAAATGCCTTTATAGGGAAGTGTTTGATTTATGAACAACATTTCAGAAATGTGTTTCTTCTGAAAAGTGAGAGATGAGTGAATTTTCATATCGGGTATTGAATTCTTCACCTTTTTATTTACAGGCACGAATATGCATTCATTCATTATAAACCCAGTCTTCAAGTCAATAATGCTTAATATGGATTTGTTTAATTTAACTGTGCCAATCGCTCAAAGTAAACAAATGAAAATAATCTTGTAAAAATAGTATTTTGTGTTCCGTCTCGACGCCTGGAATCCATTATGAGAGAACAGCCTGCTGTTTCGGCACTTATTCACGCGTTCCTACCCCCCTCTGATTCCCTGTTTGCGACAATTTACTCCCGCTGGTATCCCTGTTTCCGGTTGCGTCGCGCAACGGTTTTTCTTTCATATGACGTCGCTGTTTCGCGCCATTTGCACGCGTTTAGACACGCCAACTTTTGTTGTGATTTTTTTTGTGTTTCTATTGCAATCTACCCCCTTAATTTTGATCCCTAGTTAACAAACATTAGACTATACAAATTTTTAACATAGTGCGACAGGACGTTGATATTTTAGTGTAAATCCCGTGAATTTCGTCAAACGATTTGTTAACAAGATGGCGGACGAGCAAGCTCGTTCGCCGGTATCCTCGAATGACGGATCTTCTTTCGAAGAACCGAGTCGAAAGAGACGCCGCGTAGCATACGACCCGCGTGTAGACCACCTGCTAAAACAGGTGACTGCTCTGACGGAGGCCTTGTTAGCAGGCGGCGCGGCTCCTGCATCAACAACGCCGGAAGCCGCGAGCGAGCCCAGCGTGGAGGACGCGAATGCGTCCGTTATTCAGCCGCCGCCGAGCCTCAGAAGGGCGAAGAATACGCTGGAGTTCGGCAAGCTCAGCACGGTCGTGAAGGAGCCGCCAGTACCGAGAGCGAACCCGAAGCGGATCGAACAGACCTCGAAGTTGCAACACTTCGATTCCGACGAGTGGTCAGGCGTTCGCTATGCGGAAACGCAGAGAAGCTACGCGGCGACTCCCACATCTGTGGAATTGTCGGTAAACGACGACTTGAGAAGGATCGATAACGCGCCGACCCAAACTGGCTTGCTGAAAAGATCGCTCGCCGCGCTTTCAAACGCCTTGCTCGCCCAGAGGGAGACCCTGAGATGCGGGATGCAATTGCTGGTGAATTGGATCTCTTCGAGCGGATTCAGTCGATGTTCACCAGCGATGCTCCGTACAATAAGGTTTCGGACGACATCCTGCAGATTGTGTGCGGCAGACGGGCAGAGTGTATACTGAACCGGCGAAAGGCCATATTGGAGGGCTTCAAAGACCCTTTCGTGCGAGAAGGTGCGGCCAAAATCCCTCCAAGCTCGGGATACTTGTTCAATAGGGAAGAGCTATCGGCGTATATCCTAAAGAACGGGGGGCCAGGAGAAGGTGATGGTCTCGCCCGCAACCCGAAACCTGGCCCAACCGTCAACATCTCAGCCCCAGCCGTCAACTTCTCGTCGAGCTCCGAACCAGGGATACCTCCAGTCCCGTAAGCCCTTTCTGCCGGAGCCGAGGCACAGGGAGCGAGGCCCAGGGAACCCGAACAGGAGACCTATCCGGAAGGCAGACCACGGCCGAAAACCCGCTGGTGACCGTAGCCGTAGAGGTAGAAGATGACGCGAGGCTGAACAACCAGTTCTGGGGAGGACGCTTGAGGAGGTTCCAAAGCACGTGGAAGGAGTTCGGGGCACCACCTATAGTGCTGAGAATCCTCAAGGGCGCGAGAATCCCCTTTGTGGCCAAACCTCCGTTAGTCTTCCCCACCAGGCAGCTGTTGAGCAGCTTCAGCACGAAGGAGTCTCGAGACATGTCGAGTCACATTCAGGCCCTGAAGATGTCAGGCGTGCTGGAAAGAGCAGATCATTCTCCGAGCTTCATCTCAAATCTGTTTCTAACTCCGAAGTCGGACAACTCCCTAAGGCCGATATTCAACCTGAAGGCGTTGAATGCCTTTGTGGAGGCGAAACCCTTCAAGCTGTTCAACCACTTTCGGGTCCCAGACTTCCTCCAGCCCAAAGATTGGTTGGTGAAAATCGACCTAACCCAGGCATACTTTCACCTACCAATAGCGGAATCGCACCGAAAGTTCCTGAGACTGTACTACCAAGGGGAACTTCTCCAGATGACCTGCCTGCCCTTTGGCCTGTCATCAGCCCCGAGAATGTTCGCAACGCTGTCAAACTGGCTAGCGGGACTCTTGCGGAAGAGAGGAATAAGGACCGTAGTCTACCTGGACGACTTCCTTCTGGCCAATCAGTCAAGGGACCTGCTAGCGACCCAGGCAGTAGAGACGGTCAATCTGTTCCAGCATCTGGGTTGGTGCATCAACCGCGACAAGTGTGTCCTTATACCTACCCAAAAGCTGGAGTTTCTGGGCATAACTTGGGACACCGAAGCCAACCAGAAATCCCTCTCGGACCGCAAGTGCTCTGGCCTTCGCCAAGTACTGCGCCGCCCGATCGAGGCCGGCAGTTGCTCCCCCAAGCAGGTTCTAGGCCTCTTGGGAAGCCAACCAGAAATCCCTCTCGGACCGTAAGTGCTCTGGCCTTCGCCAAGTATTGCGCCGCCTGATCGAGGCCGGCAGTTGCTCCCCCAAGCAGGTTCTAGGCCTCTTGGGGAGACTCAACTTCGCAAACTTCGCCACCCCTCGGGGTCGTTTGCATTGCCGAAGACTGCAGAGATTCAGCCGCCAGCTGCAGAGGCACGAGCCATCCAGACAAGTGGAGCTTCCTGCCGCGGTTCGGCAAGACCTAGAGTGGTGGTTGGAGGCCGTAGGGGAGTCCTGCCCAATACACGAAGCCCCCTTCTCCCACTTCCTGACTACAGACGCAGCGGACGCAGGTTGGGGCGGCCAGGTGGACGACAAGACGATATCAGGCCAGTGGACCCCTGAGCAGATGCGGTGGCATTCCAACCAGAAAGAAGCCTTCGCTGTTTACGCAGTGATCAGGGATCACGCTTACCTGCTAAGAGGAACGAAGAACCTACTGCAGACAGACAACAAGACAGTAGTGGCTTACATCAACAAGGAGGGGGGGACAAGATCATTGGGCCTTCTGAAGATAACTCGAGACCTCCTAGAATTTATCGACCAGCAGGAAATATCTCTGACAGCGCAGTACATTCCAGGGAGATACAACGGGATTGCGGACCGACTCTCTCGGGGGACACCACTCCCGGAATGGCACCTCCTGGAACCAGCGACAGAGGAAATATTCCGAATATGGGGACGTACTCAGATCGACCTCTTCGCATCGGCCACCGCCCATGTGGTGCCAAACTACGTGTCGCTAGACTCAACCGATTACTCGGCCTCCTATCTCAACGCATTCAGTAAGCATTGGGATTACGAGCTGGCCTGGGTATTTCCGCCGCCGAATCTCGTCCCAAGAGTACTGGCGCACTTGAACCTGGCAAGAGGCACCTTTCTCCTAGTTGTGCCAAGATGGGATAAGACATTCTGGAGGGCCGATCTCAAACAACGAGCAAAGGGAGGGCCAATACGCGTAAGAGATCTGAAGAGCGTCCTGATCGATACGTCGACAGGGTTTCCCCCACCGAGGGTGTCGGACCTCCAACTGGAAGTTTGGAGAATAGCAGTGGGTGGGAACAGGTTATAGCGGATTGGAGCCAGGAGGAACAGCAGCTGTTCAGATCTGGCTGGAGAGGCTCAACGCTGAACACCTACAAACCGGCCTGGGATAGGTGGCAGCGATGGTGTACCACGCATTCTGTCCAACCTCATAACCCTCCCCCTGCAACAGTGGCAAGATATCTGGCCAACCTGTTCATCCACGAAGGGCTAGCCCCTCGAACAATATAGGTCCACAAATCGGCAATCGTATCCTTCTGTGGCCCAGCTCTTGATGCAGATAAGATTAGCTCGAACTTCCTCGTCAGGCACGTCCTTAAAGCCATCTCGGTTTCTGGTGGATGCACTGAGAGACCCCCGATCTGGA
>JADDOH010008577.1:0-36684 GCA_016648135.1 Agrypnia vestita | reverse complement strand
CCATGCAAATATAAATTCCGAGTCGGTCCGGAAGCGCCAACCGCACTGGCGATATTAAAGTCAATTAGCGAAACAGTTGAGCCTTCGTCGCACAAGGCAAATGTTCTACAATGCCCCCGCGGGCCAAACACGTCGACTTTAATTACCTTTAACAAAATTACATCGTCGGCGTCGCGGCTCGCTGTGTGGGCCGTTGTATGTCACGCCACATCGGTCCGCGCTCCCGCGGACGGTGGATTTTCGCCCGCATGTCTCGGTAAAACACGCGCGGCTCCGTGAAGCATACGATGATGAAAAAGTTTGCATCCATCCGTGCCGCATCTCTTGTTGCGGCCCCGGCAGGTGTTCTTGTGGCTTGGCGTCCAGGGGTCAAGGCATAAAAAACACAATTTTTTATCCTTTGCAAGAGCCGCCCGTTCGGGTATTGAACGGCGCGTAAATTCTCCACATGCCGCCGCGCTGTGATTCGCTGCCCGGCAAATACCGCACTTCGGCGGATTTTCTGAAGACAATAACGCATGCACTTGCGCATTTCTTCGCCCCTTGTCTTCTATTATTTGAGCGCTCTGTCCGCCGCAATGGGGTGCCGAATCTGTTAAACGCGACAACCAATTTGAAAAGTCTTCCATGTTGGTATCCTTTGTCCCGGACCGCGCCGAGAACCATATCATCCGCGCGGAAAGCGGGAGCCTGCCAACAAGTTCGCGCAATAATTGCGGCGAAGCTAAGTAGCGCTCGTCCATTCCTTTCACTGTGGCGACCGCGTTTCTTACCGCCACGGCAAATTTCATAAATGCGCCAGTATCCGTACTCTCAGTGAGGTGCGGGGTATGCCTCACTTTTTCCAGCATACTGGCGATAATTGCGTCAGGTTGTCCAAAGAGGTCCTCCAGCGTGCGCATAATGCCCTCCACACTGTGGGGGTCGCCGATAAGAGGGCGGACCGCTTCTCGGGCCGCTCCTTTCAGGGCAATTCTCAGCCGCATAGCATTTTCTGCGGTCGTTAATCCACATAATTCCGTGGATTGTCTAAACTGGGCCTTAAATGATCGCCATTCCAACGGATCCCTAGAAAAATCAGCCAGGTCTTTTGCATTCGACTGCCTGGCAATCATGGCCGACATTCTCGGCTCCTCTTGGCTGCACGGGTACTGCGGGCTCTCAGAAGAACGCGTGGACCGGACCGCTTCTGTAACAGCGGTCGCCAGGCGCTCAAACTGAGCTTGTTGAGACCGCATCCAGTCGCCTAACGTAGGATTGTCGGCGCCGTCGGGGGCATTTTGTCGGCAAGTAGTAGGCGCATTCATGCGCCCCGGATCTTCTGTAACGATGTCGCTTGCGGCGACTGTCTCGGCGGCCCCGGGCGCCGCCGCGCCCGTTGCAGCGGCGCCGGCGGCGAGCGCTCCTGCGCTTGCCTCCGTGGGATCCTTTCCCGCTGCCGCTATTGTCAGCGCCCTCGAGAACATTTCTTCTTGCCGCCTCTGCATCTCGTCTAACTGCCTCCTGAAGTGACGGTCTTTTTGGCGTAGCTCTTTGCGCAGCCTTCTTACCTCCGCGCTCTGGCTAGCCGCGTCAGAAGGTGACGCTTCCTGATCCTCAGCTTCCGATTGTGCGTCAGACTCGTCTCTTGATGATGCCTCACGACGAGAGGCGTCTTCTTCGTCGGCCGGTGACCCGCGGTTCGTATTCGAGCGCAACGATCGCGACATTTTAAATTTATTTTTTTTCCGACGAAAAATTACCGAAAATTCCGCTGCCCACGGAATGCGATGGTGAATTTATTTTTATACACGGAAACGGAAATCCGGCATCGATGGACCACGAAATGGTACGCACAAGCGCTGCACACCAATCTCGACGCTGTTTTTTAACCCAAAAAAAATGTGGAAGCTCGCTCGGAATTAAAAAATAGGCTAATAGGGTGGGTCTCCGCCTCGCGGTATCAGAAATTCACCGTGGTAAATATTTTTACCACAGGCGAAGACGAATGAATTTAATTTTACAAAAAAGAGAATTTAAATTATTCAAAAATACAAAAAATCTAACACTTAGAAAATTTAGAAATAAAACACTTTTTTTCACAAATTCGGCTTCGCGAACGGGCAGAGTAACGAGGTAAAAAATGTTTCCGAAAACTGAGGATGCCCGTCCACGAAACCATCCTTTATTTATACCCCTAAAACTAGACATAACGGGATTTTAACGGTCGAAATCGGATTAGCCAGAGTGGGGAGATGCATCTTACTTTCACCCAGAGGCTGCCCGTGGTGGACCGCGCGCATCTCCGCTGGGTCGACCCGAAAGCCGCTGTGATACCGTGCAGCGGCGGCCAATTTCGGCCGGTTTTTTAAAGATATCTCACGACAGAAAAGTACTGTATCTGTCATTTAAACAAAAAATGAACGCCTGACACATCCGCGTGTGAACTACATTATGACAGGTACGCCTGGATGTGTCAGCGTTCGTAAATCGCCTTGAAAGGGGCGATTTCGAATTTAAGATGCATCTCCTCTCAGACTAATCCAATATCAATTTTTATGACGAAATCTAATAGGAAATGACATGCCGATTGCGGTGATATACGACATGTCGGGTTTGGTTCAATTTAATATCACTCATCTTGGTGATGTTTTACGCGTTACGCAGCATCCGGCCCGCCACGTACCGTTAACGTGCGGTCCATAAAACCCGACGCTGGCTATTGGCCGTGTCAGGCGGGTGAAGATGCTGTTAACTTCGCCCACCTGCACGACCACCTAGGGAATCTATTGCGCAGTTATTAATTTAACTGCCAAAGATGATAAAAAATGTGTTTAAATAATTATTATAGCAGCCCTGGGCAAGGGAATCTGCTCATCATTAGATTAAATAACCAAACCCTTTATCTCCCATCAGTTTTCGAAATTAAAAGACCGCCAAACCCCCGTTTATTAAAATTACAAGCAACAAACAAGAAATAAAAGTTACATAAAATTACAAGAAATAAAAATTACACAAAATTACAAGTAATAAACAAGAAAAAGTTACATAAAATTACAAGAAATAAAAATTACACAAAATTACAAGTAATAAACAAGAAAAAGTTACATAAAATTATAAGTTATAAAATTTACATAAAGGTCAAAAATACAATCCAGGTGAAAAAATATACAATCATTTACAATAACCGGTTCCACGATTGCCGAGACCGACGGAAACTTTTATTTCAAAATGTTCTCCGGTCAATCGCGGAAGGAACCATCATTACACCTAAATTTATTTATTTACTCAAAATGTGAGCGACAAATTATCACACATATTTATGACAAATTATTGAACATATTAATGAATGACAAACAATTTTCATTCACACAAAGGCTGTCATTAGCAAATACCTGCATGGCGGGTGGGCCCCACCCCCCGCTGGCGCCATAGCGGGTGGCGGGGCGCCCGCCATCGGTCATTATAATCTCATTAGTGGAGAACAATAAACAAGATGGCGGCGGTGGCAATTAAGTCCTCGCTCCGCCTACCGCCATTTCTAAAATGAATCACTATCTCCATTCATAAAATTATTTCATATGCATAAACTTATGATATTGAATAAACCTAGAATAAACACTTATTATTATTAATCAATTAATTAATTAATTATCACATTGTTGTTCACATAAATGTTACACATATTATTGTTTGTTTTTATGCCTCGCGCTCGGCGAGCCTATGGCATTTAAGGTCCTGTACAGAACACTCACCCATTTTCATGTTTTATGTAATAAGATACAAATACTCACCCAGGCTTCAATTTCATTCCAAGGAATTTTCTAATACACAACTAGTCGCGCGCGGAATCTGGGACCGCAAACACTATCACAGGGATACTGAGGGGCAGTACTTTACCCCCCCCCCTCGTCAATATAACGGATGCGCAACCATCGCAAGATTCGTTGTTTGAAATGTGGCCTAAAAATGTTACACAGTTTTTTATTCAATGACGCCATTTTAACGTCATCTACATAACCAATCAGTACTGTATTAAAAATATGAAACATTTTTATTATAAGAAAAATATTTATATTGCAGATCTCTTGAGAATACACGATTATTGTTGGGAACATACTACTGTGTTTTCGCCTGCCCCTGGAGACCAGCCAGAATTGGAGACAGTTTCCAACCCTAAAATACCCTCAAACGGGTGCCCGCTCACTCCCGCTGGTAAAAAGGTGTTTTCTGGTTCTCATTGCCCGTTCACGAACACGCAGAAAGCTTCCTTAAGGATTCACGAGCGCTCTCACACTGGGAAGAATATATTTTCATGTTTGCAATGCAACTATTCTTGTGATCAGAAGTCACTATTAAGAAGACATGCGCATACGCACTCTGGAGAAAAACTATTTTCATGTTCGCAGTGCGATTATTCGTGCACTTGGAAGTCTGATTTAAAAGTGCATGTGCTTAAACATACTGGAGAAAGCCTATTTTCATGTTCGCAGTGCGATTATTCTTGCAAACGAAAGACAGACTTTAAAAGACATGCTCTTACTCACTCTGAAGAAAAACTTTTTTCATGTTCGCAGTGCGATTATTCGTGTAATTGGAAGTTTGCTTTAAAAATACATGTGCTTAAACATACTGGAGAAAGGCTTTTTTCATGTTCGCAGTGCGGTTATTCTTGCAATCAAAAGTCACACTTTAAAAGACATGCTCTTACCCACACTGGAGAAAGGCTATTTACATGTTCGCAGTGCGATTATTCATGCAATCGGAAGTGTGGTTTAAAAGTACATGTGCTTAAACATACTGGAGTAAGGCTATTTTCATGTTCGCAGTGCGATTATTCTTGCAATCAGAAGTCAAACTTTAAAAGACATGCTCTTACCCACACTGGAGAAAAACTTTTTTCATGTTCGCAGTGCAATAAATCATTCAATCGGGAGTCAAACCTAAAAAGACATGTTCTTACGCATAATGGGAAATAACTGGTTTTTATATTCGCAGTGCAATTATACGTGCATTCATAAATTTAGCCAACAAGAACATGTGCTCGGCATACTGGTGAAAAATCTATTTTTATAATCAAGTTGCAATTACTAGAGCAGTATTAAAGTTCACTTTAAACTCCATGTATTTTCATAGACCAGGTAAAAAATTATTGAGGTTTTCATTGAAATTATTCATTCATTCGTTAGTCAGATTTAAAAGATATGCTCACACGCATTTTGGCGAATAACTGTTTTCACGATCATGTGGGGTTATTCGTGTAGTTGTTTAACACATTTTAAGGTAAATGTGCTTTCACAGACCTGAGAAAAACTTTTTCTTGTTCACAGTGTACCTTATACGTGCAATCAAAACTACAAATGCAATCCATTGTAAGATATTAATTTTCAACGAATAAATCGGAAAAACATTAAAAAAGTATTTCGAACATTGTAATTTATAAGGAAATTGTCGATATGTTTGTTTTGTCAAATGTCAATAAATTTTTGGAAAAAATATTTTTTTATTTCGATTTTATAGATTCTTATATATTGCAGGTTTGATACTTCGATGACTTTATATAAAAAGAAGTATGTATAAGAAATTAAACAAACTTACAGTTGTATATATTTATGAGAAGGGATGAAGACATCAACAAACAAGATCGTTTTCCCAAAAGACGACGGCTATCCAAAATTAAAATTCACAAATTTTATCATAAAACAAAAAATATACTTAACTTAAAACTTGTGCAACACGGGTTACTATCTCTCCATCTACCTCCCCATGCACCCCCAGCCGCTGGTGATGGCGCCATGGAGCCCTCCTTCAGCGGAGATCTCAGCCGCGTGTCTCCCCACGGGGCCGGGCGCCGGGTGCTGACGGCACCGAGGAGGTCCATTTTGCGGTCCATTTATTAGGCAATTAATTTTATGAAAATTGCATAATAGTCTTACCCAATTGCTTGGTACTATATCACATGTCCAGCCAGTCAACCAATTTGTTGCACAATATAAAACCTAACATATATTTTATAAATTAGTGTACTATCGACCCAATATTTATAAACCAAGTCAACATTTTCCCCGGATTAAATGTATGAGTTTATTCGTAGTAAACATTCTAAATGTTCTACTTCTATTCTATTTCTTGATCTTGATTTAATTTCATTCATTAAACTAAATCCTCGTTTACATTCAACGCTTTATGCCTGAAAGGTTCCACAAATATCTAGTAAAACTGAAATACAATTAAATTGATCTGGATCACTATGTGCAAAGGTTAATAAAAGGGCAAATATTTGAAACGAACCAGTCTTCACTTTCTCGACAACTGTAAATTTAAGATTAAAATATTGTTTATGAATATTTGCGATCATATCTTTGTCAGTAATTTTTATTAATTGGGTATATTTAAATATAAGAGCAATTGGATAAATCTCAAAATCGCGGTTAAATTTATATTCACTTGAATTGTGATTTAAAAATAACTTTTAGAACCAATAACGATATTGGAACAAACCTCAAAAACTCTAAAAGCAAAACACCTAAATTAGAAAACAGTGGCATATACAAATTAACATGTAAACATAAAGATTGCAATGCCACATATATAGGACAAACGGGAAGGCCTTTTTTAACTAGATTCGCGGATCACATGCGCTGCTATAAAAATAAAAATTTTGAGTCAAAATTTGCGGCCCATTTATTAAATGAAAACCACGTCCCGCAAGGTGATAACGAACCAAAACCTTTACATACAGAAACAAAAGGTTTTAGAATGAATTTACTTGAGCAAATAGAAATAAAAAAAAGGATCCAAATATTAAACTTACGATGATCTTCTCTCCATTTCTCAATATCTTTAAAAAACTCAAAATCAAGGACATAAATTAAAATAATGTTTATAAATGACACTTGCAGAAAATGGGAATTTTGAGAATTAAGCATAACGTAAACCGAGGCACCTTTAATGATAAGTGCCCGGGAAAAAACGAACATTAATATAGGGCTTCACCACAAATATCTGATTATTCTAAAGGGGAAGGGTAACTTAAAATTTTATAAATAAGTCGTTTGTACGTGGTATATCCACTGTTTGATAATGGCCTTGCAAGCCGAAACAGCTGTAACACCTAAAAATAGTTAACCCGCAGAACTTAATAATCATATTTATTAAAAATTAATTTATTTTAAATTTCAGTAATAATAATATTCATTAAATTTAATTCATTTTAAATATCGTTAATAAAAATTATTAAAATTTAATTTATTTTAAATTTCTCTAAAAATAAATTCTACAAATTAAACACAAAAACCATAAATAAAAGCTTCATGTTCAGTTTCTGTGTTGAAATTAGAAAAAAAACAAGGTGGTGAAATTTTTTTTGAGATGAATCTTTTAGTGCAATGAAGTGCATTGGGAGCCTCTTTAAAAGCGGACTAACTGTATTAACACAAAACAAAAAATATTAATATTCCTCAAACTATGTTCATAATGGCTACTACAAAGACAACTTAACTTAACAAAGAGTTACAGACTGTAAAATGGGAATATATGGTGGGGAGTGGTGTAAAGGAGGCAGGGGAGATATAACCCAGGTTAGCAGCAGGTCCACAATAATATGTTTGCAAATCTTGGGTCAGATCTGTAGAACGGTGTAGATCAGTATTAAAAATATCGTGAGCGGAGGGGATGGGGTAATGTAGGAGGTCGTAAATGTCACCTATGTTACCCACTGGGTCCTTAAGAATAAGCATGCCAAATTTGAGTCAGATCGCTCAAACAGTATAGATTTGTATAGAAAATATATCAGGGGGGTTGTGGTAAAGGGGGAGGGGGGAAATGTCACCTATGTCACCCGCCGGTACTTAAAAAATAAGTATGCAAAATTGAGTTCGAACTGTTCAAATATTGGTACTTATGAACGATACAGATTAAAGCGCCCTTGAGGTGAGTATTCGCGAAAATGGCGCTATATAAATTATCTAAATATTATTATTATTATTAGATTTGCATGGAAAATATATCAGGGTGAGTGGAGGTATAAGAAGGGGGAAATATCATCTGTTAACCGGCGGGTCTTAAAGAATAAATATGCAAAATTTGGTTCAGATCGGTCGAACAGTACAGATTTGCATGGAAAATATATCAGGTGTGGCAGGGCACAAAATATGAACAAACAAACATTATTTATTTTTATATATCAGATATATAAGACCTACGGTAAGTAAATTGTACTATGCCTATTACCTTTGCAAAGTGCAAGCAGTAAGTTGACAAAGTTTTGTTGCAATCGGATGATCGGTATGGCAGCAAACAAACATTCATTTTTATATATAACTAGCTGGTCGAAAGTAAAAGATAAGTTTGTGAGGAGAAACAAAGGTACCCCAGTTATGCAAAGTTCCTGAAAAAAACAATATTTCCATTGAAACTGGGGTGGAATGGATGAAATGTCCAGGAGGGAAATGTGGACTATGTTTACCGCCAGGTCCTGAATTATGTATATGCGAAATTCGGTAGAAATTATATCAGTGGTAGGAGAAGGGATAAAGGAGGAGGGTGGAAATAACGCCTACGTTACCCGCCGGGTCTTAAAGAATAAGTATACAAAAATTAGATCAGATCGGTCGAACGGTATATATTTGCATGGAAAATATATCAGGGTGAGTGGAGGTGTAAGTAGGGGGGAAAATGTCACCTATGTTATCCACCCGATCCAAAAGTATATGTATGCAAAATTCGAGTCAGATCGGTCAAACGGTACAGATTTGCATGGAAAATATATCATGGGAAAATGCTTATTATTATTGGTATCGTTATAAATTTTCCGTCCGAATTATAGAACCAAAAAATGCATTTTATAAATCAACATTTTTAGTGCAAACTAGGTACTTACTGTGTTTCTACAATGAATCCATTTTATTTTAGATATGTAGAAGTATATTGTTATTGCGTTTAATATTGTTATGCAAAATTAATGTTAATCATGATGATATGAACGATAAGCTCGGAAGTTTCAAAATTGAAAATTAATCATATACAGTGTTCATAAATGTCCTTTATTTTGAAATATCGCGAAATGATTGGCTGCGCTTTCTTATCGGTGCAAACGTTTTATTGAAGCAAAGACAACCAAAGGTAATCAAAAAATTTGAATTCGGAAAATGTTAGGTACCTATCTATCTAAATATTAATCAAAAAAAGTAGGTATGCAAAAACATCTTCGTATTCGAATGCAACGTTATGCCAAATTTCAAAGAAATCGGTTTCAAAGATTAGCGATTTTGTACAAACGATCAATTACATTTTTATTTATAATGATATTACTATTGAATAAGTAGTTATTGTTAATAAATGTTTGGTTGGCTGCGTATTATTAATCAAGGTCCCTATCTTGACAAAATTTATAAATGATAACCATTTCTCCCACAAGCACTGCGCCCGAAAGATCATTTTCTGCTGCGTCTTATATTGATCGTAAACTGATTGATGACTCAGTGAATGAGTATCGCTAACCTTCTCAGGCTGAGAATAGGTTAGGTTAGGTTATAATACCCTGAAAATAAGACACTGAAATTTTATTAACTTCCTGTTAGTTAATTTTTATACCAAATGTGACATATCGACAGACCCTACGTAAACTGTCGAAATTGAAAAAATACGATTTTCGTTTTCCTATCCTATTTGCTCGATATTTTCGGACAATGCTTAAAAAAGGATTAAATTTCTTTCTAAAGAAAACAATAAGGGGAAATTAAACTTTTTTCAACATATCTGCAAATATAGCTTTTATAAAAATTCCATCAAACATTAATCATCCATGTGTCGTATCTACATTATTTTGATTGATAATCAATTAGCAAAACAGTTTTTAGTTGAATGTATGGTAGATAATAATAAATAGAAATAAAGGGGTAAAAATATATATATATAATATAGAGAATAGTTTGTATTTATAAGTCATTAAATTAAAGTGCTAAAAATGAGAAAGCACATTGAATATCACAAACGATTTACATGCTTCCATTGTAAATACATAGTGTTGAGCATTGGACAATGAAGTGATTTTGTGCTGTAGGTACCCGTTATTTAGGATATTTAGGGCATGTTCCAACAGACTCACGGGAGCAGTGGCGCAGTCCAAGTACCGCAGTCCAAGTCTGGGCCAGCGCTTTTATTGTGATCCAGTTGTTTAATTAGAGTTAAAATCTCACCTTGATTAATATGGACATTAGATATATTTATTTGATCGGAAACCTCGACGTTCGGTATATAATTATCAGACACAGAGGCACTATCGTATACGCTTTTAAAGAAATCTGCGAACATGTTTGTTATTTCATTTATGTTTTTTCCTACGACATTATTGAGGTACATTGTATTTGGCATATCAGCATCATTTTTTCTCAATGAATTTGTGTATTTCCAAAAAAATTTTGTGTTGTTTTGTATATTTTTCTCAATATTATTTACATAGTTATTGAAACACTGTTTTGAGAGAGCGGTACATTGCTTCCTCAATCTAGTAAATTCAGTGTAATCGCACAGGTTTCGACTTTATTTGTATATTTTGTGGGCAGATTTTTTATGATTTGTCGAATGAATTAGCTCATAATTAAACTATTTAGGGTATTTTGATTTAAATTGCTTGCTTCTAGGAACAAATTTTTCTATAATTTGATAAATTGACTTGAAAAATTGGTCAGCTGTGTTATTAATGTTTCCATTGGACAAGTTATTCCAGTCGATATCATCGTTTTGGAGGAATGACCAATCAATGTTTATATATCAATAGTTATGGAAATATGCGACATTTTTTTTTCAGTATTTCTGATTTATTTTTTGTAAAACGTTGGACTATCATTACAGTAACTTATACACAATATGAAAAATTCATTCGTTCCAATACCAGTCAAATAAAATATTAATAGAGCAGTTAAAAATATTATTTTTTACTATTTTCTCAGTATTTATACAAAAAATATATTCGAGATCTCACTAACCACAGGTAATCAGTGGGTTTCTCTTTGCAAATAATTAAATATAAAAGTAACATACTAACATAATGTACCCACGAAGATAAAAATATGAGTATAGATTTTAAAAATCAAATTGAAATTGATATATACCAAGTATACCAAAGCCAAGCATAAACCAAATATACCGAAGGAAAAATATACGTATGTTACTACCTATAGGTAACCTGATAATAAGTGGTTAGCAGAAGGCAGTTCAGTATTTGAACACCAGTCATTGAACATCGTTGGTAGTTTTACCTGCAATGTTCTGTCTCCATACCTACTTAAAATAACTTGGTTCAACATATTTACTACACATTCCATCAACACTTGAATGCAGTATGAACTCCAAACTTCTTTTTCTCGAAGAAATTTTAAAGAGTCACAAAATGAAGTACCTAAATCAAATTGTCCCGTTCCTATTTATTATTTTTGTTAATCAGTTTTTAAGACGATAATGATAAAATAATGTATGAATGTAACCAATTATTTCCAGAAACTCCTCTTCTTGGGGTACATAGTCACGTTCCAAGTCTGTACAACGGAAATAAAATACTTGGTGCATTTTTGGATTTAACCAAAGCTTTTGTTACGATATTCCTCGCGATAGTATATCAAAACTTGAAAAACTACTGGTATTGGTGGAATAATAATTGGATGGACTGACTGTAATTAATTTCTGTGGTTTCAAAGCTGTATGGAAAAAAGAACACCACTAGGCGACAGTGTCAGTGATTTTGTGTACATACAGTTTAGTATACACACTTAACACATCACATTTATGTAAGTTATTTTATAGATATTATTGTTAGCGATTTATAGACGCATTGAGAAGATATTTTTCAAAATTTTCTTTGTAAAACATTTTCATGGCTTGTAAGCTTCAAGGCCAGCGTCCGGACCAGCGTCGTTGTTATATGGTAACGGATAATTCGTAGAAGACATAACAGCAACACATAAATAACCAAAAATTTCATTTTTCAAGTATGTACGAGTATAGTAATAAAAGTAACATTTTTTACGTGCATTAAAATTATATTATTACAATAAATTTTTTTGCTTGTTTTTAAATGATTCAATAGACATAGCTGCCAAATAACTGAAGTCGTTACATCACAAAAAACATCCAAGCTTGAGTAAATCACATTGATTAAGAAGGGAGTCATAATTAACAATTTGGCTGTATGTATGGCTTAACCATAAATATATACAAATTATCCCAATATTATTATTAAAACATTGAAAAAAAACTTTAAAATTTGGCTGTGATACTTTACCATAAATAATGGTAGATATTCGTCAGCGTCCATCATTTAAAGCTCTGCTTTCTACTTGTGGAATATCTCGTGTTGGCAGACCCCTAAAGACTTGCAGTTGCAACAAATGATACTAAATTACTTAAGAACTCGCATCCAATCATTCCATTAATGGTTTATTAATTCAGGTCACTCGTTCCAGAATCGATTATAAAATAGTTAAGTGTTGCATATTCATATTTATGCTGGTATGCACGGGATGTCACAACAAGAGCTCAACATTTGAATAAGACCCCAACTACAATGGCCCACCCATCCCCGGATGGATACATAAAACAAGCAAAGAAACATAAAACAAGCAATATCTACACAACCGCACCAAAACTAATTCGCACAATATATCCTCCTTCTATTCCCGTCCCACACTCCCCTCCACCCTCTCCACTCGCTGTTAAATTAAATTAAGTTAAATTAAATTACTATATTCAGTGGAAAATTTGTAATTGGCGTAATTTTACTAACCATTATTTTATATTTGTTAAGTTGTTGATTTGCTGTTAATTTTCCCTAAAATAAAATAAATAAATACCTTTAACTTTTATTCTACCAATTACAATAAAAGTATATATTTCATTTAAATTTAAAACGTTGCAACATCTTATAAAGCCCTGGTAAAAATATTTAAGAACGATATAATCGTACAGCTGTGTTATGACCCCAGTGGGAATCGGACCCGGAACTCCTCGTATGGAAAACCACTGGACTCGAGGGCCGCTATAACGGACTTATTCGGACAAGCCGGTGTAACCGAGAAACTAAAAATGATTTAGTCATGTATTTTTATTAAGGTTTATTATACCATATATGTTTGTAAACTGAAATGTCCCTCAAAATATTATTTCATAAATTGTTTTATGTTTAAAGTATTTTTAAGACGTTAATGCCTTTATAAGCATACAATAAAAATTGAAATAAGTAAACTGTTTTCTTTAGAAAATTTACTAATATTTAAAAAATATATACAAAATATTTACGATCTAAACAAAATGATAAATTAAATAAATTTTTTCCAATATAAAGATTGTTCGTTAAATATTACAGTAAATAAAAATAAACCTTGTTATTCGTCTCAATTCAAATTTTTATTGCAGGTATATTGAGAGCACCGTGAACGATAAAAAGTTATCTCCCAGACTGTGAAAGTATATTATTTTTAAGTGTAATTTGTGACAACGAATAAGTACACTTCAAAAAACAAAAACCTTTTTCACCAGTGTGCTTACGCAAACGTACTTAAAAGATTGACTTCGGATTGAACGAAAAATTGCATTCCGAGCATATCACTTTCTCTCCTATGTGCGTAAGAGTATGGCATGGAAAGTGTTATTTCATGAACATGAAAAAAGATTTTATCCGGTGTGCTTAAGCACATATACTTTTAAATTTGACATTTGATTGCAAGAATAATTGCACTGTGAACATGAAAACGGTTTTTCACCAGAGTGCCTAAGAGAGTGTCTTTTTAAGTGTGATTTTATATTGCATGAATAATTGCACTCCGAACATGAAAAAAGTTTTTTTCCAGTGTGGTTAAGAACATGTACTTTTAAACTTGACTTTTCATTGCAAGAATAATTGCACTGCGAACATGAAAAAGGTTTTTCACGAGAGTGCGTACGACTATGCTTTTTTTTGATTTTAAATTGCATGAATAATTGCACTCCGAACAAGAAAAATCATAGGTGGGTAATTGTGTAATATATAGCTTAAACCAGAATTGTGAATTAGTTGTGTATATAAAAGAGCGACTAGACATGAAAATTGAAAAAATACAGATGGATTATACAAATTGTTTAAAAATTATTATAGATAAAAATACATGTATTACATCGATGTTAAGATCCCCTTCCGTTCAAAATATTTAACTGTTCCTAGAACAGCTTCAAAATATCCTAAGGAATTTGAGGAGTCATACAAATCTGATTTTAATTGGAGACATGAATATTAACACCATCCCTGAAAATCGCCAAGCAGATGATTACTTACACTTGTTAATTGAAAATGGCTTTAATTCTGCGATCAACACAATTACTTGAACAAAAGGAGATAGTCAATCTTGCGTAGATCATATTCATGTAAAAAACATAAAATTAGTAAAAAACATGAAAAAAGGTTTATGTTATTAAAACTAGTATAACTGACCACTATACTACCTTACTGTGTCTTAAACAAGCTGGGACTACGAATTCGATTAAACCAAATAGAAAATTCAAAAAGGTTATAAATTTCGATAACATTATTAAAGATATTGCTACCGTAAAATACCGTTGTAAATGATGCATGTAAGTCATTTACTATAAAAATTTATCAATTATATAAATCAAAACAGTGAAGAAAAATATATACCTATAGTCCGTCCAACTTATCTGGAGAATAAATGAGGGCGTCCCAATCGTTGTGTGCCCATAGTCTAAAAATTATCTAATTTGTAGGGAATTTTATGCAAATTCGTTTTTTCTTAAACAAGTTATTAAGCAGTATACGACGATAAAAAACAAAAAATGTAAACGAACGTACAAATAAATTTATCAAAATATACATTCGTAAAATACACAACGTCACAAAATGGCGTTTTTCAAAATCAAAGAAAAATACAATTTTTAGGAAAAAAAAACAAACAATAATAATTTTTTAGGCCGGCGCCACATTACGCAGATCTTCCGCTGCGTTTTTTCCGTTGCGCCAAATCGGCAAAGCAAATAGATCGACCGATCATCCGCGTAGTGTGTTTAATAAGCGCATATTGTATGGAAAGAAATGTAGCGATGTTCCACGACAGAAGAGACGTGGCGGAAGATCCGCGCAGTGTCCGCCGGTTTTATTCGGTGTCTCATACCTAATGATCATGACCACCATGTTTAACTCAGTAACACCTAAGGATATCAATCGGTTTAGGGCCGTTGTATCAACTTGGTTTATAGTAATCTTTCGTTCAAAGCATAGATATTTTGCATTTTCCACCGATCAAACAACTCGCTCTCGTAAAAATCTATATTTTAAATGAACTATTGCTGTTAAGTAAGTTGATGCAACCAGTCTTTATTGTGCATAAATAAAAAAGTTTATTTTTGATAAAAGATGTTTATACAAATGAACTCGTTAATGAATTATGTAATAAAAAGTATAAATAATAAAAATTCTATGTAAAAAATTATCGAAAAAAATATGTTCTAAAACTTTTCTCATCTTACGGCTTCTAAATCAATTTTTCCACTTATCCTTGTTCTTTTTTTCCGGGTGTAGATATTTTAATGCCCATTTCCAGGGCCACTTTACCTTCTTTAACTATTTTCTAAATTGCCGATTCAGAAATACCTGAAGAAATTGTATAATAGTAAAATATAAAACTAAGTATGGGAAAATCATTATAACTGCATGGCAGCACTAACCTGAAGTGGCGGCAATTAGTCTATGAACAAAATCAAACGGTATAATTGGGGATTTTAGACGTTGTTCCTCTTCAAAAAACGTGTGCATTTTCAAGATTATTTCCCGAACACCGCTTTTGATGGTTTTTGGCATGGTGACAATCTAAAATTTTCTTAAAAAACTATCGAAACAGTCGTGAACCCCTCTGTAAACAAAGTCTGTCAGCTGTAGATAATCCAATATGGCGTCGTTAGTTCCAAATTTGGCCATTCTTCAGATAAGTTAGACGGACTATATTTGAAAATTAAAAAAAAACAACAGAGATACCACTACAAAAATTGTTAAAATAGTAGGTAAGGGTAGGTAGGTACTGACTCCAAATTTGAACCGCCGAAAAATAAAATTAAGAAAAAAATTCCCCTGAAAGAGTTGATGCCAACATAGTGAAATCGAAACTTTATGGATAGAGTGGGATATAGTCCGTCCAACTTATCTGGAGAATAAAGGAGGGCGTCCCAATCGTTGTGGTACTGCCCATAGTCTAAAAATTATCTCATTTGTAGGGAATTTTATGCAAATTCGTTTTTTCTTAAACAAGTTATTAAGCAGTATACGACACGATAAAAAAACAAAAAATGTAAACTAACGTACAAATAAATTTATCAAAATATACATTCGTAAAATACTCAACGTCACAAAATGGCGTTTTTTCAAAATCAAAGAAAAATACAATTTTCAGTAAAAAAAAAACAAACAATAATTATTATTTTAGGCCGGCGCCACATTACGCAGATCTTCCGCCGCGTTTTTTCCGTTGCGCCAAATCGGCAAAGCAAATAGATCGACCGATCATCCGCGTAGTGTGTTTAATAAGCGCATATTGTATGGAAAGAAATGTAGTGATGTTCCGCGGCGGAAGATCCGCGCAGTGTGGCGCCGGTTTTATTCGGTTTCTCATACCTAATGATCATGACCACCATGTTTAACTCAGTAACACCTAAGGATATCAATCGCTTTAGGGCCGTTGTATCAACTTGGTTTATAGTAATCTTTCGTTCAAAGCATAGATATTTTGCATTTTCCACCGATCAATCAACTCGCTCTCGTAAAAATCTATGCTTTAAATGAACTATTGCTATAAAGTAAGTTGATGCAACCAGTCTTTAATGTGCATAAATAAAAAAGTTTATTTTTGAAAAAAGATGTTCATACAAATGAACTCGTTAATGAATTATGTAATAAAAAGTATAAATAATAAAAATTCTATGTAAAAAAATTATCGAATAAAATATGTTCTAAAACTTTTCTCATCTTACGGCTTCTAATTCAATTTTTCCACTTATCCTTGTTCTTTTTTTTCCGGGTGTAGATATTTTAATGCCCATTTCTACGGCCACTTTACCTTCTTTAACTATTTTCTAAATTGCCGATTCAGAAATACCTGAAGAAATTGTATAATAGTAAAATATAAAACTAAGTATGGGAAAATCATTATAACTGCATGGCAGCACTAACCTGAAGTGGCGGCAATTAGTCTATGAACAAAATCAAACGGTATAATTGGGGATTTTAGACGTTGTTCCTCTTCAAAAAACGTGTGCATTTTCAAGATTATTTCCCGAACACCGCTTTCAATGGTTTTGGCATGGTGACAATCTAAAATTTTCTTAAAGGACTATCGAATCAGTCGTGAACCCCTCTGTAAACAAAGGTCTGTCAGCTGTAGATAATCCAAGATGGCGTCGTTAGTTCCAAATTTGGCCATTCTTCAGATAAGTTAGACGGACTATAACAAAAACATTAAGCTCACACCATGGATAATGCAAGGGGTCCTAAAATCAATACATAAACGAAATAGCTTACACAAGAAAACAACCCTTGACCTGAGAAACCCTCCTCTGCAAATCCATTACAAGAGATATAGGAACATATGTATTAATTAATCAATGGGTAGGTAAAAAAGTATTAAAAACAGCTAAAGAAAAATATTACAAAAACTTATTGATACTCCAGACTGTACGGCCAAAACTATTTATGAAGTACTCAGGAAAGCAACAAACACCCTCAATAATGAAATAGTACATATGCAAACACTAACAGATAAGAATGAGAAACTAATCATGGACAAAAAAGGATTGGCCAATTACGCCAATGCTTACTATACATCTGTTGGATCAGATCTCGCGAAAGAAAAGTTAAAGAAATTAAACACATCGGAATCAAGATAAGCCGGGGAAATAACATATTCGGAAACACAAACTGGAGTTCTCGGTTCTGCAAAACCAGCCATACAGGTGTATGATTTATTAGTTTTATCTTGATTTTTTTTGTTAAATGATTAAATTAAGAAGCTGCTATAAACCTCAATGTCCCTATGATGTTAATTTTTGAGAATACAACGAATAATTGATCTGTCAGTCGGAGAGACCAATGCGGCAAGTATAGGAAGGTTAAAATAATAATATTTCTTAAGGTAAGGCCGATTTACCACGTATTTAATGCTTTCTTACAAAATACACGTTCAAGTATTACGTTCTCTATTTGTGGCTAAGTGATGGCTTGAAACATGAAGGAATATGGAAGTCGATACGTAGCTCCCAGAGTGTTTGTTTCTATTTAATATTTTAGAATATGAACATTTTAAGAGAGTTTTGCCGAACAATGGGCTCTGTCATGGGATCAGAATAATATATGCATAATTATATATAAATAGATTGTCTTCATAATTCTTGATAGTTTGTGTTGACTGCCAGCTGCAACCGCTCGCTCGCAAGTTGATCGCTCTGTTGGATGCTGTGCTTATAGTCGCACATCTCCCACGACATCGGCCTCATAGTGAGATTGTACATACGAGCCTTTAAACGCTTTCCGTGACTGCACTTACAGTATATTAAATTGGAGAATTGGTGGAACGTGATAAGGCACGAATAATCCGCGTGAGGCGCAGATTATGCGAAGCAGTGTGCAAAGCGACCTTTTCAATGGAATGTCAAGGAAAGTAGTGGGAGTTTCAAAACACTATGATACAAAATACATATTTATTCAAAAATAAAACAGTCAAACCTTACTCTAGAACGCTATTACTAACTTTATAACTAGTCCTAACCAAACCCAATCAGTCCTACCCCCCACATAAGTTCGTCATGTCCATCGCATCTCAGTTCATAATTAAAAAAACCACAAAAAACACATGTCGCTGTTGGCGGTTCTCGTGGCCGCAATCTGGATGCCGCGGGTGGCACGCCGCGTGGAGAGCGCACATGGTCCAGGCTTGGCGCGTCAGCACGATCGGCTGGAGGCATCTGGCCGGAGTCTCGATAACTAGCGGGAAGCGCACGTGGTCCAGGCCGTGTCCATCCGCGGGGGCCGTGGCGGGGCCGAGCTGCAGGAGGGCGTCAGGCCTTCCTCGGGAGCCCGCCGTGGTGAAGCGGCTGTCGCCTGGAACCGTCCAGAGCGCTGCAGGGCGCTTCCTCCCCGAGCGACGCTGGTGCGCTGACTCGCGCTCTCGGAAGACCTGTGGCGGCGGCTGAAGCGCCCGCCGCCGGTGGGGCTGCCGCAAACTGTTTTCTCGACCGCGGCTGGAGCTGAACAACCGCTTGGGTACACAGCCCCAATCTCCTGTGTACGCGGGGTAGGGGGGGAGCCTCCCTGCAATTTAAAATCAAATTATAAAATATTTACATAAAGTATATTTTCTAATAATAAAAACAAAGGACGTGATGCGGAACGTCACACGTAGGTCGCGGCCACATTAAACGTCACATTTTTAGAAGTCCTACCCATTGATTAATTAATAGAATAATTCGTCTATGACCCGCTCGTGTCTATGGTCCACGCCATTTAACATTCGCCATTTGCCTGTCGTGCTTCGTGCAATCTGGATCGTATTAGTACCATGAGCCAAGATGTTCCTGCCGTGAAGGCCGAGCCAGGGTCTGCAGCCGGGAGCGGCGATGAAGCAGCGCCCTACACGGACATGGACGTGTGGCTCCCCGACATCAAGCAGGAGTGCTCCAGGAAGGCCGACCAGCGCGCCGGTGAGGAGTTGCTTCATTATTGATCCATTCTCAGTGACGAGGAATGCGCGCACCTGGTGTGACGTGAAAGATGTACTTTATATGGTTTGTTTTATGATATTAGTAGAATGCCCTGGTCTCAAATAGGTATTGTAAAAGTTAGTTTTCGACAAAAGTTTCATAAATTTCTCCATACATTTTGTCATTTACTTCACTTTATCTAAGGATAACACGCAAACGATTTTTGTTGTGATATATATGTAGCAAATTCAGAGATTCTTGCAAGAGGCGCGTTTTATGAAAAATTATTTATTGATTATCGAAAAAAAAAAAAAACTCGTCATCGTCATCCGTGTACCCGAGAGTCATTGGTTCGTACAAATAAACCATACTTATCTAAATATTTCTTATCTAAACGAACCTAACTAACCATCAAATAAAAATTGTCGTGATATACTCACTCATTTAGAGCGAACTAAACCTTTTCATCTTCACCGATTAATTTGGATTATTTCTAGGACTCGCTCGAACTACCGACAATCAATTCTTTTACAAAAATATACTTACTTAGTTACTTACTTACCATCACGCCGTTTCCCCGCGGGGGTAGGCAGAGAGGATAGAGCGCCATACTCTTCTGTCCTGACATACAACTTTCGCTTCGTCTACATTCATACATCTTCGCATACAAAAATATAAAGTATTCATTATGTTTCTCTGTTATCTATGGTGTTCGTAACCTGATGTTATCCATAAATTAACCGTGCCAGGCATCAAAATATGTGGTGAAATTTGGGAATTAAAAAAACTTAATGCTTGATGCTGTTTACTTGGAAATCATTTTTGCATTTTTGAAATCAGTGCCATCATTTTAGCATCAAACAAACCCTCGAAAAGATCCAGCTCGAAACCATAATAAACCTAGTCGATATTTGGAACTTCTGAAAGCAGTGTACGTTCGTATGTCAGATGCTATAGATACCTACTAGAGATGAGGCGTTCATGATTGGACTATTCACCGCTCAGTATTTATGAACTGTTTAGTTCACTACATCAACTGTCCATCAGTTCTGAATGAAAATCAAAACCCAATAAAAATAAATGTTTTAACAAATTTTCGGACAAATAATTTTGCTCACTCCAAATAAAACATGAGCGCTTACGATATTGATATAGATTACAGAATTCTGTTGTTGATGGAGGGAATGGCTCACGCTTTTATTTGAAGAGTAGCAAAAAAATTTTTTCCGAAAATGAAATCTTTACTTCTTAGTACATTTAAATATAAGCGTGATTTAATTTAAATAACAAATTATAATTTGTTATTTTCTACATTCTAGTCTTAATAATGCCCAGCTTACAAAATCACTTCGATGGGAAACTAGGGCCATCTTCTCGTGAGCTCATTAACTTATTACTCATACAAAAATTTGGTTCATTAATTTTGATGTTTTTATTGATTAATTAGTGAACTTATTGATATATTTTCTTCTAGAATACGCCTGTGTGCAAAATTTCAGCTTTATTGGAGATTTGGCAGGTGAAATATCGATTGAAAATTCCGTCCGAACAAACGATTGAAGCTTATATAAAATACACTATAAAATACACAACTATAATTGTGCAGAGCTACCTACTGGCAGTAAACTATAAATATGATGTAAATGATTACATTAGAAAGAAGGCGAAACTTTTTTTGCTCTAGTAGGAGAGCAGTACACGGAAGTAGGAGCTGTGACCTGCTTGATGCAACTACAGCTCGCGGTGACACGGAGCCGAGCCCAGGAGACAGGCAACTCTCCGGCTTAGTTGAACCGGATTATTGTTTTTGATTCCAGAAGGAGGTTCCAGCAATGAGGGCTGGGGAAGTGCGCAGGGAGGTGATGTGCACACAGATGAGGGGTCTGCAGCCGAGAATGGTGGCGAAGGAATGCCCTACACTGAAATTGACATATCACATCCTGACATCAAGCAGGAGTGCTCGGAGTACTCCAGGAGGGCCGACCAGCGCAATGGTAAGCATTTGATTCCTTAGGATTATTTATCCAAAAAGTAGATCCCGACAATTTAGATGCGAACAGACGACAATAGTTATTAAAATTAATAGGACCTGTTTTATTCCTCCTATACATAAACGATTTATGCAAGCTAACAACGGGGGGGAAAGTAGTTACTTTTGCAGACGATACAATACTCCTGTTCCACGCTTCATCATGGGATCTTGTTTTCAAAGCAGCTGAACTGGGTTGCAACATAGTAAAACACTGGCTGGAAAATAATTTGCTAACAGTCAATCTCAAAAAAACTAAGTATTTGACATTCAGCATAGATAAAAGAGGGCAGCCATCTAGCGATTTAAAATTGACTATGCATGATTGCCAACACCAAAACTGTGATTGCATCCCCTTGGAAAATGCAGATAGTGTGAAATACTTGGGAATCATAATAGACAGGCACCTAAACTGGAAACTTCACATTGAACTATTATCGGGAAAACTTTTAAAACTCATTTACCTTTTTAAATCCATACGTAATATTTTTAATAAACAGCAACTCAAAACTATCTATTATGCTCTTGCCCAGTCATTTTTGAACTATGCGATTCCAAGTTGGGAAGGTACTTACAAAACCACATTAAAACCAGCTATAACGGCACAAAAAACCTTGCTCCGAGTCATTAATAAGAAACCATTTACATACCAATCAGACAGACTATTCAGAGAATTTAATGTACTGGACGTAAGACAGCTGTTCGTTAAGTCTACCCTCATCTTCTACATTAAAAACACAAACCACCTAACAGCAACCAGTAACTCGCATTCACATAATACTAGACAAGCATTACGAAACCTTGACGAAATACCAAAAACTAAGACAACACATGGACAGAAAAATTACTCATACATAGGGCCTAAAATATTTAACATATTTAAAACAGACTTCCCGGAAATCAGAATATACTCAATTAATAAAATAAAAGCTTTAGCAAACAACTGGCTTACCTCCAAAGGTAGAACAGCAACTGAAAATTTACTTACTGTAATTGCGTAATAATGTCTTTAAATAAAAATATATACCTATATAAATTAATTAATTAATTAAGGAAAATAAAAAAATAATCTTAAACAAAACTTTAACCCTTTTTACATTAAACAATTATTCTACACATATTTACACTTGGACTTATGACTAACTCAACTTTCACTAACATTCCACTTGATACTCTATAGATACATAATAACTACCTTATGAAAATAAATACTACTGACGAACTCGAAAAAATATTATAATTGTGTGCTATAACGCCACTCTGGGACAGGCGTAGCCTAGTAGAGTGGCATAATCCACAAAATCCAAAAAAAAAAAAAATTGTGTAATCTTATCTTTTATTTTTATTGTTTAATTATTATTAAGTACCTATATATTGTAAACAAGGACCTTTTTGAAATTAAAAAAATATATATATCTGTAAAATGTGAAATTACCCTGTTGTGTGGTTGACCGTAAAGAAAAAAGAATTTAAAACATGAATAATTAACAAATGCTTCTTACTAACGAGTAATGTATTTTCTTTCATAATGGTTATTGTAATTTCATTTCATACTTACCGTAGGAATCCGAATTAAATTTTTCCATGTTTGCAAATAAACACAAACCTGCCCACTTTCTAGAATAAAATGTTGACATGGGCCTTACCAAAACTGGCGTTAAACAATAAATATTTACTTTGCAGATCTCTTGAAAATGCAAGATTCTTCAAAGGAAAATCCTACTGGACCTTCCCCCGCCTCTGGACAGCAGCAGGAATTGCTTAGTATCGCTGAAAAGAAGATGTTTTCATGTTCGCAGTGCAATTATTCTTCCAATCATAAGTCAAATTTCAAAGTACATGTGCTTAACCACACTGGAGAAAAACTATTTTCATGTTCGGAGTGCAATTATTCATGCAATAGAAAATCACACTTAAAAATACATTCTCTTACGCACTCTGATGAAAAATTGTTTTCATGTTCGCAGTGCAATTATTCTTGCAATACAAAAGCGTGCTTAAAAAGACATACTTTTACGCACTCTGGTGTAAAACTGTTTTCATGTTTGCAGTGCAATTATTCTTGCAATGATAAGTCAAATTTAAAAGTACATGTGCTTAACCACACTGGAAAAAAACTTTTTTCATGTTCGCAGTGCAATTATTCTTGCAATACAAAATCACTCTTAAAAAGTCATTCTCTTACGCACTCTGATGAAAAACTATTTTCATGCTCGCGGTGCAATTATTCTTGCAATCTTAAGTCAAGTTTAAAATTGCATGTGCTTAACCACACTGGAAAAAAACTGTTTTCATGTGCGCAGTGCAGTTATTCATGCAATACAAAAGCTTGCTTAAAAAGACATACTTTTACGCACTCTGTTGAAAAACTGTTTTCATGTTTGCAGTGCAATTATTCATGCAATACAATATCAAGCTTACGAAAACATAGTCTTAAGCACTCTGGCGAAAAACTGTTTTCATGTTCGCAGTGCAATTATTCTTGCAATTATAAGTCAAATTTTAAAGTACATGTGCTTATCCACAATGGAAAAAACTTTTTTCATGTTCGCAGTGCAATTATTCATGCAATAGAAAATCAAACTTAAAAAAACATAGTCGCACGCACTCTCGTGAAAAACCGTTTTCATGTTAGCAGTGCAATTATTCTTGCAATGAAAAGTCAAGTTTAAAAGTACATGTTCTTAACCACACTGGAAAAAAACTTTTTTCATGTTCGGAGTGCAATTATTCAAGCAATATAAAATCACACTTAAAAAGACATTCTCTTAGGCACTCTGGTGAAAAACCGTTTTCATGCTCGCAGTGCAATTATTCTTGCAATCTTAAGTCAAGTTTAAAAGTACATGTGCTTAAGCACACCGGATAAAATCTTTTTTCATGTTCATGAAACAATACTTAAAAGCCATACCTTAACGCACATAAGAGAAAAACTGATATGTTTGCAGTGCAATCCGAAGTCAATCTTTAAAGTACGTTTGCGTTAGCACACTGGTGAAAAAGTTTTTCGTCTTTCACAGTGCACTTATTCGTAGTCACAAATCACACTAAAAATAATATACTTTCACACACTGCGAGATAACTTTTTTATTGTTCACGGTGCACTTATTGTACCTGCATACAAAATTTGAATTGAAATAAATAACAAGGTGTATTTTTATTAACTGTACTGTTTAACGAACAATCTGTATATTGAAAAAACTTATTGAATTTTTTATTATGTTTAGATCACAAGAATATTGTATATATTTTTAAATATTAGTAAATTTTCCAAAGAAAACTGTTTTCTTATTTCAATTTTTATTGTATGCTTATAAAGACATTTAAGTCTTAAAAATACGGTGATTTTATATGTATATAATAATAATAGTAGTTTTTATTTTATCTTATTTTTTTGAATTGTATTACACTTCGACTGTCTAACTAGAGATTACCTGTTTGAAGGCTGTCGACTATTTACATAGCAAACAGAGAAGAATATAATTTAGTATACATTACAATTAACGTTTTAAATAAACAAATGTATAATAAATTTAAAATGGATAAATAATTAGTATACATTACAATATATAATAACAATATATAATAAATTTAAATTGATGAAAAAATTAGTATACGTTACAATAATTTTTTAAACGAACAAATATATAATAAATTTAAATTTGATAAAATAATTAGGAACAGAAATACCGGTACAACAAACAGAGAAATCAAATTAAAAAAATATATAAATTACAAAATATATAATAAAAATTTTAAATACCAAAAAACATTGAGAGAAAATTACACAGCATTACAAAGGTATTCATTTTAGTTTTTTTTTTAGACAATTCTCGTCCGATTTCAATGAGCCACCCATTTAATTGTTTTAATATATTAGGTCCTTACATATGAAATTGGCGTTTTGCCGTACTGGCAAATTTGATCTCAAATATCTTCTCTTTGGTTAGGAATTCCAAATTCAAATTTATACAGCTATTTACTCATGTATTTGTGTTTTGAAAATTACAATTCATTTGTTTTTTCCTCAATTGTTTTTTTCTTTGCGTCACTCAGTTTACAAAATGAAAAACTTGAAATATCGCGTTATTTACGAGAACGAGTTCCACCGTGGCACCAGTGCTGCAGAAACGGCTCGAAGGATTAATGATGTGTTTGGCGACGGTGCCGCAAAAGAAACACAGTGCGTTTTTGGTTCCAACGTTTTCGTTCTGGAAATTTCGACCTGCAGAACAAGTCCCGTGGACGGCCGGAGATCAAAGTTGATAAGGAAGAATTGAAGGCTATTGTGGAAGCGGATCCATTGCAAACCACATCCGAGTTAGCTGCAGGCTGCGGTGTTAGTGATAAAACTGTTTTAATCCACTTAAAGAAAATTGGTAAGGTGAAAAAGCTTGAAAGGTGGGTACCTCACGAATTGAGTGAAGCAAATCAACAAACGCGCGTTGACTGCTGCGTTGCATTACTCAACCGGCACAATAATGAAGGGATTTTAAATCGAATCATTACCTGTGATGAAAAGTGGATCCTGTATGATAATCGGAAGCACTCATCGCAATGGCTGAACCCTGCCGAACCAGCCAAACCATGCCCCAAGCGAAAATTGACTCCAAATAGTTACTTGTGAGCGTTTGGTGGACTAGTGCTGGTGTCGTTCACTACAGCTTTCTTAAATCTGGCCAGACGATTACGGCAGATGTCTATTGTCAGCAACTGCAAACCATGATGGAAAAGCTAGCTGCTAAACAATCGAGGATGGGTAATCGCTCTAGGCCACTGCTGCTTCATGATAACGCTAGACCACACACTGCACAACAGACGGCTACCAAATTAGAGGAGCTTCAATTGGAATGTCTAAGACATCCACCGTACTCTCCGGACCTTGCCCCAACAGATTACCATTTTTTTCGAAATTTGGATAACTTCTTGCAAAGGAAAAAATTCAACTCCGATGGGGCAGTCCAAACCGCCTTCAAAGATTTTATTTATTCCCGTCCGAATGGTTTTTTCAGTAAAGGGATCGATGAACTACCTATGAGATGGCAAAAGTGCATAGATAGCAATGGTACATACTTTGATTAAATAAATATATTATAATAAAAAAAAATCGGCTTTATGTTCCTCCCATACTAAACGCCAATTTCATATATAAGGACCTAATATATGATTGTATAAAAAATAAATTTTGTGAGATATATACAAAGTCCAGAATAAACTCGTACGGAAGTGTGAATAGGTCGCAAAATCCAATATGTCCATGGGTAACTAATACATTGCTAGAAGAAATAAATAAAAGGGATAAATTATTTGTGCTGTGGAGAAATTCACCTAGAAATAAATCGCATGAAATGAATTATAAGAGGTTTAGAAATAAATTAAATAAAGTATTGATAAATAAAAAGCGAATATATTATAACAACTTGTTCAGGGAAACTTTACACGACAGCCACAAAACTTGGGATACAATTAATAACATTTTAGGTAGAAAAAACACGAGTAACTGTGATGAAATCATAACAAAATTCTTTAGTGGCACCTCATACACTTGTATCTGTAATAACTTTGTTAAGTATTTCTCGGATTCTATTGATCAAATGTTGCACCATTGTGAACATAAATTGTCAGACTTTTCTTTGGTAGATCAACCACAGAGTTCGTTAATCACTAAAGCGTCTCTGAGTGATATCATAGAAATAGTAAGGGGTATGAAACTTACTCATATGCCAGGTATTGATGGCATACGCTTGGGTGAGATTAAAATAAACATAAATGTGCTAGGTCCCGTGATTGTTCATCTTATAAATACTATCTTGACACAGCATGAAATCCCAGGAATGTTAAAAATAGGAATTATAAGACCAATCTATAAAGGGGGAAGCATGATGAATATACTAATTATAGGCCCATATGTATACTGCCTGCTATTGAAAAAATCTTAGAAAAATTTTTGCATACTAAAATCTATAATTACCTAATAAAGTTTAACATATTAGATCCGAATCAGTATGGATTTCAAAAACACAAAAGTACAGAAATTCTCATGGAAAATTTTTCAAATCATGTAAATTCAGAATTAAATGACAAAAATCATGTCATTATACTATTCATAGATAATTCTAAAGCATTCGATACAATAAATCGGGAAACACTCATAACAATCTTGAGAAGCATTGGCATAGGTGGAAATTTAATTGAAGTCCTAGTGGATTACTTAACAAATAGAGAAATTTTAGTAAAAATTAAAGACACATTTAGTAATCCAAAATTTACGAATACTGGGGTGCCCCAGGGATCTATTCTTGGTCCACTACTGTATATTATTTATGTATCTACTATGTCTAAAATCTTTAAGTATGCTAAGCATTTTGTGTATGCTGATGATACTGCTCTTGTTATCTCCCACAAGGATGTAAGATGGGTGGAAAATTGTATGCAAGAAGATTATAATGCTTTACTTAAATGGTCTCATGATATGGGTTTAATTATTAATGCAAAAAAAACAAAAGTCATGCATGTAAGGTCACCTCATATAACTGTGACTAATCAAATAAATATTATTTCCCATAATTTTGATTGCTTGCATTCCGGAATTAATGCATCGTGTAATTGTGAAAAAATTGAATTAGTTAATGAATACGTATATCTTGGTATTACCATAGATACATTTTTCAAATGGGATATTCAGGTAAATAAGGTATGTAAGAGGTTGAGAACTGTATTGGGATGTATGCACAAGATTAAATACTATGTTCCGATACAGACTATGAAAACTATATATCAATCTTTAGCGGAATCGGTAATAAGGTATGGAATAACTAGCTGGGGTCTAACTTGCAAAACTAATATTAGAAAAATTCAAAATATTCAAAATTCGGCTATAAAATTAATAAATAAAGAAAGTGCTACTAAAGATATACAGGAACTCTTCAAGAAACAAGGCTCTATGCCAATTAATGCTATCTTGTGGTACAAACTAATTACACGATATCATGAAGATGGGACATATAAGCATAGATTGATTCATAAACATAGTACCAGATTTACGGTTAAAGAAGGACTACGAATACCGAAGGTCATAAATAAATATGGACAAAGAACATTAAAATATGTCATACCAAAAATATTTAATAAAATCCCATGTCGTGTCAAAATGGATATTAATAAAAAAGGGCAAAATACAGAATTAATGAATATGTTATTAAATAAAAGAGACTTATTTTGATTTTGGTAATATTTGTATTTTTTCTTGTATTGTTGTATAGTATTGTAGATTTGTATTTGAGTTTATAAGATCTATTGTAATTAATTAATATGAATGTATTTCTGGTAAATACAATTTATTTATATATATGTATTGATGCACCTACAGACAAATATCAATGTGATGTTTTGTGGGTCTGAGATGTAAAAAAAAAAAAATTAATAAATAAAAAAATAATAATGACAAAGGCACGTTATCATCGTCGCTGCCAATAAGTTCACTGTCCGATTAAATACACTCTTCCTGTGCTGCCGAGTTTAGAATCGGGTTGTCCTCTTCATCTAACACATCGTCACAGTATTCATCTTCAGCGTCCTCAAGCATTCATTGTCTACAAATAACAGTAAAACATATTAATAAATATACATACAAGACATATTTTAGGTAATATCAAATATTTTTTAAAGTAATTAAAAGCAAATACACACCCAGACTTCAACATCATTCTAAGGAATTTTCTAGTACACAACCAGTCGCGCGCGAATCTGGGAACGCAATCACTATCACAGGGATACTGAGGGGCAGTACTTTACTCCCCCCCCCCTCCGTCAATATAACGGAAGCGCAATCTTCTATTGTTGATAGTATGCGTAAAATTACAAAAATAAGTCGCTGCGAACTTAGAGACCGCGCGCGACCGCTGGAAAGTTAAACATGTCCAAACACTACTCCGAGGTTGTCGTGTGATTTCGTTTTTATTCCAGTGAGAGCAAACGAGGCACCCATCTAGGCGATGCTCCCTCGTGCCCAATTTTACGTGTAGGATTTATTGTTTGAATTACTTTCTGATTACTTCTATTTACATATTTACAAATAAACATAACTTGCCCACATTAAACAGCTATCAATATAAATCTCCTCCATAAATCTGTCTGAATTTTTAAAAGCATTTGTCGTTTGAATTATGGCCGTAAAAAATGTAAACCGCACTGTATTAAAAATATGAAACATTTTTTTTATAAGAGATGTACATATTGCAGATCCCTTGAGAACGCACGATTATTGTTCGGAAAATACAACTGTGTTTTCACCTGCCCCTGGGAAGCAGCCAGAATTGAAGACAGTTTCCCTACAGACAGACCCTAAAAAACCCTCAAGCAGGTGCACACTTACTCCCGCTGGTAAGAAGGTGTTTTCCTGTTCTCATTGCCCGTTCACGAGCACGCAGAAAGCTTCCTTTAGGATTCACGAGCGCTCACACACTGGGAAGGATGTATTTTCATGTTCGCAGTGCGATTATTCTTGCATTCAGAAGTCAAACTCAAAAAAACATGCTCTTACCCACACTGGAGAAAGGCAATTTTCATGTTCGCAGTGCGATTATTCGTGCAATTGGAAGTCTGATTTAAAAGTACATGTGCGAAAGCACACTGGAGAAAGACTATTTTCATGTTAGCAATGCGATTATTCTTGCAATCGGAAATCAAGCTTAAAAATACATGCTCTTACCCACATTGGAGAAAAACTTTTTTCATGTTTACAGTGCGATTATTCGTGCAATAAGAAGTCTGGTTTAAAAGTACATGTGCTTAAACATACTGGAGAAAGGCTATTTTCATGTTCGCAGTGTGATTATTCATGCAATCAGAAGCCAAACTTAAAAAGACATGCTCTTATCCATACTGGAGAAAGACTATTTTCATGTTTGCAGTGTGATTATTCTTGCAATCAAAAGTCTGATTTAAAAGTACACGTGCGAAATCACACTGGAGAAAGACTATTTTCATGTTCGCAGTGCGATTATTCTTGCAATAGGAAACCAAGCTTAAAAATACATGCTCTTTCCCACATTGGAGAAAAACTTTTTTTATGTTTTCTGTGCGATTATTCGTGCAATAGGAAGTCTGATTTAAAAGGACATGTGCCAAAGCACACTGGAGAAAAACTATTTTCATGTTCGCAGTGCGATTATTCGTGCAATTTGAAGTCTGCTTTAAAAGTACATGTGCTTAAGCATATTGTATAAAGTCCTTTTTCACGTTCGCAGTGCAAAAACTCATTTAATCGGGAGTCAAACCTAAAAAGACATGGTCTTACGCATAATGGGAAATAACTGTTTTTATGTTCGCAGAGCAATTATTCGTGCATTCATAAATCTGGCCTATAAGTACATGTACTTGGCAAACTGGTGAAAAATGTATTTTTATGATCACGTTGCAATTTCTTGAGCAGTTCAGGTTTACATTGAAATTGTTCATTCAATCGTAAGTCAGATTTAAAAGATATGCTCACACGCACTTTGGAAAATATCTGATCTAAAATGATCGTGTGGGGTTATTCGTGAAGTCGTTTAACACATTTTACAGTAAATGTGCTTTCACAGACTTGAGAAAAAAATTTTTTTGTTCACAGTGAACCATGTACGTGCAAACCAAACTACAAGTGCAATCCATTATAGGATATTAATTTTCAACGAATAAATCGATAAAAAATTTAAGTATTTCGAACATTATAATTTATAAGGAAATTGTCTAAATGTTTGTTTTGTCAAATGTCAATAAATTTTTGTAACAAATATTTTTTTATTTCGATTTTATACAGATTCTTATATATTGCAGGTTTGATACTTCGATGAGTTTATGTAATAAGTAGTATACATAAGAAATTAAACAAGCTTACAATTGTATATATTTATGAGAAGGGCTGAAGACATCAACAAACAAGGTCGTTTTTCCAAAAGACGACGGCTATCCAGAATTAAAATTCATATATTTTGTCACAAAACAAAAAATATACTTAACTGAAAACTTGTGCAACACGGGTTACTAATTATATCCGATATAATACTTAAGCTACTCCGTCATAGCCACGTCACGTCTCCTTTCCATGCATCCCCAGCCGCTGGTGATGGCGCCATGGAGCCCTCCTCCAGCGGAGATCTCAGCCGCGTGTCTCCCCACGAGCCGGGCGCCGCGTGCTGACGGCACCGAGGAGGTCCAATTTGCGGTTCATTTATTAAATGAAAACCACGTCCCGCTAGGTGATAACGAGCCAAAACCTTTACATATAGAAACAAAAGGTTTTAGGATGAATTTACTTGAGTAACTAGAAATCAATAAATATAAAAAGGATCCAAATATTAAACATTTAAATAATCAACAAAAAATTATCTTCTCTCCACTTCTCAATATCTTTAAAAAACCCGAAATCAAGGTCATAAATTAAAATAATATTTATAAATAACACTTGCAGAAACCGGTAATTTTGAGAATTAAGCATAACGTAAACCGAGGCATAAGAGCCCGGGAAAAACCGAACATTAATATAGGGCTTCACCACAAATGTCTATTTACTCTAAAGGGGAAGAGGTAACTTAAAATTTTATAAATTAGTCGTTTGTACGTGGTACATCCACTGTTTGATAATGGCCTTGAAAGTCGAAACAGCTGTAACACCTAAAAATAGTTTACCCGCAGAACTTAATAATAATATTTATTAAAATTTTATTTATTTTAAATTTCAGTAATAATTGTTTTCGTTTTTTATCTCTTATGTTTATAAAGTGAATAATATTTTGTAATAGTGTAACTTACAATTGAAAAAATGAACCTACAGACAAACGTCTTTTTAGTCGTTTTGTGGGACTAAATATTATAAAATGTAAAGAAAACAAATAGAAAAAAAAAAAAATAATATTCTTCTTCTTCGTCCTTAGCCTGTTTCTCTCCACTGCTGGATGTAGGCCTCTTCCATTTTCTTCCACTCATCTCTGTTTCTCCCCCTTCGCATCCAGGTTCTTCCTGCTTGCTGGACTATGTCATATAATAATATTCATTAAATTTAATTCCTTTTAAATTTCATTATTAAAAAATATTAAAATTTAATTTTTTTACATTTCGCTAAAAATTATGGAGTTTTACAAATTAAACAAAAAACCATAAATAAAAACTTCATGTTCAGTTTCTGTGTTGAAATTAGAAAAAAAAACAAGGTGCTGAAATTTTTTTGAGATGAATCTTTTAGGGCAATGAAGTGCAGTGGCAGCCTCTTTAAAAGCGGACTTACTCTATTAAAACAAAACAAAAAATATGAATATTCCTCAAACTATGTTCATAATGGCTACTACACATCCTTAACAAAGAGTTACAGACTGTAAAATGGGAATATATGGTGGGGAGTGGTGTAAAGGAGGCAGGTTAGCAGCAGGGTCCACAATAATATGTTTGCAAATCTTGGGTCAGATCTGTGGAACGGTGTAGATTTGTATTACAAATATCTTGGGGGGAGGGGTTGGAATAAAGTAGGAGGTCGTAAATGTAACCTATGTTCCCCACTGGGTCCTTAAGAATAAGTATGCCAAATTTGAGTCAGTTCGCTCAAACAGTATAGATTTGTATAGAAAATATATCACGGTGTGGTGCGGTAAAGGGGGAGGGGGGAAATGTCACATATGTCACCCGCCGGGTCTTAAAAAATAAGTATGCAAATTTGGTTCGAATGGTTCAAATATTAGTATGAACGATATAGATTTGCATGGAAAATATATCAGGGTGAGTGGAGGTATAAGAAGGGGGAAATGTCATCTGTTAACCGCAATAATTTTGCAAAATTTGGTTGAGATCGGTCGAACGGTACAGATTTGCATAGACAATATATCAGGTGTGGCAGGCAGCGCATAAATATAAACAAACAAACATTATTTATTTTTATATATAAGTCCTACGGTATGTTAATTTTACTAAGCCTATAACCTGTGCGGAAGTGCGAGCAATAAGTTGACAACGTTTTATAGCAATCGGATGAACGGTATTGCAGTTAGCTAGCTAACTAGCTGGTCATACCCGGCGTTACACGGGTTAAGGATTAAGTCAAAAATAAGTTTGTGAGGGGAAACAAAGGTTCCTCTGTTTTGCAAAGTTTCTAAAAAAAAAACAATGTTTCCATTTAATCAGGGGTGGAATGGACGAAATGCCCAGGAGAAAAATGTGGACTATGTATACCGCCAGGTCCTGAAGAATGTTTATACGAAATTCAGTATAAAAGTACAGATTTGCATTGAAATTATATCAGTGGAAGGAAAAGGGGTAAAGGAGGAGGGTGAAAATGACACCTACGTTACCCGCCGGGTCTCAAAGAATAGGTAAGTATACAAAAATTAGATCAGATCGGTCAAATGGTACAGATTTGCATGGAAAATATATCAGGGGATTGGGGAGGGGGAAAACGTTGCCTTGTTACCTGCCGGGTCCATAAGAATAAGTCTACAAAATTTGGGTCAGATCAGGTAAACGGTATCGATTTGCATAGAGAACAGACAGACATTGAGGTATAGATAGCGTGTATTTCTTTTAAGTCCAACAGATGGCGCTGTTACAAAAAAACGCTTATTATTAATGGTATCGTTTAAATTTTATGTCCGAATTAGAGAATTAGAAAAACATCTTCGTATTTGAATGCAACGTTTTGCCAATATTTCAAAGCAATTGGTGAAGAACTTTCAGATATTAGCGATTTTGTATAAACAAACATTGACTTTTATATATATAGATATTATTATTGAATAAGTAGTTCTTATTAATAAATGTATGGTTGGCTGAGTAATATTAATCGACGTCCCTATCTTGACCAAATTTATAAATGCTTGATATTGTTTTTTTCTTATTTTTTAATCAATCCTGGTATAATATTCTTGTATTTATGTGTTTTCTTGTAATTGGCCCAAGGCTCTCTCTGTACATCAATAATTGTTTTTGTTTCAAGATTTATTAATTATATCATCATCACCATTCTTGGCACTACAACCCTTGGTGGGTTTTGGCCTCCTCAATAATTTTCCTCCACTCATCTCGGTCTAGTGCCAGCTCTCTCCAGTTCCGAAAGGCTCTACTCTAAGGCAAAGATGTCTTTGAGGACGTTATCACTCAATATTAATTTTGGCCTTCGTAAGCTTCTTCACCCTATTGGCCTTGAGTTCAGCAGGGACTTTGGTGCTTGATGCTCGGACATTATCTCTGCATGACCCAGCCACCGAAGTCTTCCCAGTTTTATAAAATTTGTGACGTTTGGCTCTTTAAATAGAGTATAGAGCTCATTCTTGTAACATATTAATTATAAGGCTGTAAGAAGAAACATTAAATGCAAAATAAATAAATTAATTAATTAATCATTTCTTCCACAAGCACTGCGCCCGAATGAGCATTTTCTGCTGCTTCTAATATTGATCGTAAACTGAGGAGCCAACTCAGTGATTGAGTATCGATTACCTTCTCAGGCTGAGAACATATTTCTAAAATTCTAAGAAATAAGACACTGAAATCTTAACTTCCTGTTGGTTAATTTTTATACCAAATGTGCCATCTCGACGGGCCCTACGTAAACTGTCGAAACTGAAAAAATACGATTTTCGTTTTCCTATCTTAAAACATCCAATTTACTCTATATTTTCGGACAATGTTAAAAAAAAGATTGAATTTCTTTCTAAAGAAACCGATAAAGGAAAATTAAACTTTTTTCAACAAATCTGAAAGTGTAGAGTAAATTGGGTTCATTAAGATAGTAAAACGAAAATCGAAATTCGTGAATTTGACAGTATCTCGGATATATTATTATGAGGACCAAAATGCAGCCTAAACTAACTCATCATCCAGGGAGAAACGGTGGTAACAGAAGCCTAGGAAGACGCCACATCTCATGGCTGCGTAACGTGAGGAACTGGTATAAGTGTAGCTCCACTGAGTTGTTCCATTATAACCTAGTCGTTATCGCTACAATCACCTCGGATGGGAGATGGCACCATAAGAAGAAGATTGTTAAATGAGAAACAAAGTTTATATTGTTTTGTTTCTTTAATAATCTCTCTTAACACTTGTTTAAATAATTATATTTATAACTTATTATGATATATAACATGATATTATGCAACAAAAATATAATTTTGTTGCATAATATCATGCAGGTAATGAAGATTATATAAATATTACTACATTGCAGGATTAAAATTTATAACATGTTTTATGATTGAAATTAAAAATATTTGCACCACAAGGTGCCTTATTATAATATAACATGAAATTCAGACTAATAAAAAAGTACTGCGCCAGTAATAATAACTTTATTTAGTTTAATAAGTGCCAACATTTAAATAAATAACTATTTTTTATCTTTAAACTGCATATTATTTTTATTCATATTCTTATTTCCAAGTCCACATTTCCTATAGCTAATATTAGTTATAAACGACCATTTCTGGTGTCATTAGTTGTACGATGTATACAACTTTTATAAAAATTCCACCAAACATTTATCATCCATGCATTTTCTATATTCTCAATATTAATATTCAATTAGCAAAACAGTTTTTAGTTGCATGTATGGTAGATAATAATAAATAGAAATAAAGGGGTAAAAATCTTCCCTTACAAAGTTATCCGCATAAAGGGGGCTGGCAGAAGGCTGGCTCTGTTACTTTGAGATTAAGGACTACACCACTGCTCTGAGGATGGTCTTCAGCTCAGCACCGTGTGCAGTGGAGTGAGATAACTTTTATAATGTGACATTAAAGCCCGATCGAAGGACCGAACTAAATTGCAGACAATCGATGGCTCTGCTCGGTCAAATCATGCCGACTACCTTACAAATGTTGAAAAAGGTTACAACAACCAATGATTAAAAAAGTCAACATTCTTGTATGAAAAACAAATGTACACCATTTCGTTGCTACACATTTACACTACGTGTTATACAAATACAA